>JAQFVV010001045.1:60803-124176 GCA_028023455.1 Epiperipatus broadwayi | reverse complement strand
ATATATATATATATATATATCAGAAGCATTATCTGTGCATTGATATATTTATAGATAGATATTTTAGTTGTCAATATAAGTACCATTATTATTATCAGTTAAGTGGCTCCTGGTAAATAATTGGTGCCAATGTGTGACCTAAATTAATAGGATATGAGAGCCTGTATGCTGATAAATGCAAAATAAATAGAGAGTTTGAAAATCTGAGATTGCGATGAAATATATAGTTTTAAAATAATGCATATATACATCATTGCATTATCTGTGCATTGATATATGTATAGATGTATCATTCATCATATAAGTGTTATCATCATCATCAGTTAAGAGATTTTCAATACAATAAAGGCCTTAATTTAAAAAATTACTATGTCATTATTATGACTTTACTTCACCAATTAGGCTTTTGCACATCAATAAGATAGTGTTTTAAATCTTTATATTATTTAGAAAGCTCCTTATTTACTTTATTATCTAACCAAGCAGAATAGGTCATGAGTTTTCTTTTAATTAAATAATTAATAATAAATTATCATCAAAGACTTTGTTTAGAGTATGCTTTTTAGATAGCCAATATTTTACTTATTAGATAACCCATATTTTACTTATACTAACAATATACTTCTTAAGAAAATTCATGTTTCAGAAAATGTAGGATCTAAAACTTCTGAATTGATAATTATACTCTTTAACAATTGTTAAAATTTAACATGAGTAGCAATTCCTTTTAAAGGATAAACATCATACATCTACTAACATTTGACATGGTTTAATTTTAATGTCATTATAATTTAAATTTTAGAATCTATTAATAATTGTAAATTTTTTTTACATTTCAATGACAGTATAACATAATCCACAAGTGTCACTTTAGTTCAGTGGATTAGCTTTCAAGTGTTTATAGCACTGCTTTTACCTAAACGAATGTTTTATAACAGTTAGTTCATGTGTAGTGAAAAACTGAATAATGTCATCCAATTTTATTTCACATAGCCAATAACCTAACTTTTATTAATGGAGAACTATAGTTTACCTTTGTATCATCTTCTGCAATAATGGCTCAAAAATACAAACAACAGATTCTTTTGCAGATTTTGTGGTCTAATGCAGGAACAAAACCACTATGGATACCATCATTTAAATTAATTTTAATATCATTATTCTTTCATTAATAATTTTAAAAATTCTTCAAGCACAGTTTAACATAATGGTCACATAAATTATTAAACAAATGTGAAATTTTAATAGAGTTAATAAATTCTACGTTATATCTTTAATTAAGATTTTTCTTATTTCCAAGCTTTTCTAGAAACATCTAAGTCAGTTTTGAACTATTGGAATTCCTTAGATACAGGTATTATGTGTAAACATTGAAAACGTTTTGTATAATATGAATATATGTGCATATATTTAAAAAAAAACATAATCATACCTTTCCCAACACCAATATTTATACAAAACAGCATCAGACAAGCCAAAACATAGCTCTATATTCCTTGAGCATCAAAAAGTGACAGGACAGGACATCAACTTATCCTTTTCTCCACAACCATTCAATACAACAAAAGAAATGGTTAAAAAGAGAAAAATCAGGGAGGGTTGTTATATAGTCAATAACATAAATGCTGTCAATTATAGAAAATCATCCTTGACTCGCTCCAAAAAATGGATGCTCTAATTTAAATAAGTAACAGTGAATTTAAATAAATTTAAATTTTGTAAAGTATATACAGTTACACTCTCACTTCATCTTGCTATGTATATGAAAATGTCTAAAAAGAGAAAAATCAGGGAGGCTTGCTATATAGTCAATAACATGAATGCTGTCAATTGTAGAGAATCATTCTTCACTCTCTTCAAAAAATGGATGCTCTAATTTAAATAAGTAACAGTGAATTTAAATATATACAATTACACTCTCACTTCATCTTGCTATGTATATGAGAATGCCACAGGTTCTCGAATGTGCTAAGCCATATTTATTCTCTAGAGTTGTGTGTATGTGCACTTACTATATTTATTACATTGTGTATAGATGATGTATAAACAGTTAACATATTAATAAGCTTTATATTTAAACGATCGGAAAGCAAGTGGTGATCGAATCTAACTGCAATCTGCACTACAGGGTGCCATCTAGGCATTTGAACCTAGAAAAATTTATAAAGTAGGCAGATACATGCTGTTAAGATTCCACTTTATTTAAATATTCAGATTGTTAGCCCAAGTCACTAGCTCAGTGGAACAGCAGAGATTATAAAATATAACTTTATATTTTAAATATAAAAAAAAATAAAAGCCACTGCCAGAAATTAACACATAAAAATATTTATTTATGCACATATAAAATCATTCTAATTTGAGGAATAAGTTTAACATTTTAGATGTTTATATTAATCTTTAATTTTACATTTAAATAGATTTCAATAATGAGTTTAATATTTATTTAGTCAGTCAAGTATGAATAGACTATATAGATTGTATTTGAAAAGAAAATATTCTATCCCTTATTTAACCTTAGGCCAAAAAGTTTGCAGTCAAACTGGTGTCAATCCATCTGATACATTTATGTATTCAATGTAGCATGAAAATACGACAACACAAAATACTATACTGTCAGGAATGTACGTCTGAACAGTAAGTAGAGTTCGAGAAGACATTGTCTCTCCACCAACAGGAATGCTACATCTGTTGGCAAGTAGAACAATAAACATAAAACTCCATAGGAATGGATTGCGGTCCTTTGCCATCTTACAAACCCATCCATAGGCAAACAGAAGGTGTGTGGTGTATATATGCAATCCTGCCCATAGCGGATCTTATACTACATCTACTAATTACACAAATATATCCAATCCATTGAGCCAATTCAACTATGAAACGAATAACCTAAGATTACCCTTCCTTAATATAACTTTACAAAACTATATAGCCATTCACGCCCAACTTAAATTTAACATTTATTATGTTCGCACAGATGAATTTTATAAAATTTGTTTTAAAATGTTGAGTATAGATCGGTTACATAGATTCCACGGTCAAAAACATTTCAAAATAAACATAACCGATCAAAATACAAAGTCATCGATAATGTCAATTGCATAGGGAATACAAAAAAACCCAATGGTGTTCATCATAAGACACTGCAGTGACATGATGACTTATATATTCCAATCGACTATGAAACAGCAACATAATTAACCGCTAACGAATCTATGCAACATCTATACACAACTTTAAATTTTATGCATTTAAATAATTTATACTTTAAGTATTAATACAATAAATAATTTATACAATAAGAAAAAAAAATGGAAATGATGTTTATCAACCCAAAACATATAAATTTAAACATTTTCAATTGATTTTAAACTTAAAAGTCAGATATAAGTTCATAAGCTTGGACGAAAGTTCTTAATTATTTTTAAATTTTAGAGTTCATGTCAATAGCTTACAGTAGAATCCATGTTCCTGTTGGCAATTCCCACGAAGAGTTTCATGGAAGGCCAGTCTGATATTTTGGAGGTAGCATTAGCTGTTTCCATTCTGATAACACAGACTTTTCATTTTTTAAACTGAGAGAGAACGACAAGTGCGTCTTTATCATTCGTCTAACCAAAACAAGTTGGAAAAACAAAATTCACTGGAACTCAATATTTTTCTTTTTATAGTCCTCCTATGGATTCCATAAACAAAGACGTCACTGTTCCATTTTTTCATTATGGTCTGGGCCTTTATTTGCTGATTCTATATTGGACAAGCTAATTTTTTATTCCTTATCTAATTTTGATCTGACTTTTTAATTACACAGCTTTTGGATAATTAATAAACAATCATTTTCCATTTACAGATTACAGGAATTAATTAATACCTGTTTTTATTTTTATTTACGTTATTTGTTTTTTAAACTATTTTTATATTTAAATCTTTTTTTATAAAAAAAAAAAGTACGTTCAAATACCTTTTTTTTATTTATAAAAAAAATATTTTTAAAGTTTAGTATCTGTGCGAATATATGTTTAACGAACATTTTAATTTTAGTGTTTAGTTGTTGTTTTTTTTAATACATTTATTTTTATTTGCGAACTTTAAGATTTTATTTTAAATTAATGTAACGGCATATTTATATATCGTTACAATATCTACAATTCAATCTTATGTTGTCCCTATCATCATTATTTATATTGTAAATATTACTACATCAGACATTTTTAGATTGCATTTTTTAGATTCTTCTACAATTTTGACTATGCATAGGGAATTTCTAAATAATATTGTTCAGGCATATAATTAATTTCAAGAATAAAACTTTCTAAAAAATTCCTATTCCATTCTTCAGAGAATTAGTTGAACAGTCCCAAACAAGCTTACTAGAAACTTTCAGTCTGTTAAACCTCTTGTTATCATTGTTTTTTTTAAATATAAAAGGCTTTACACATGTTAAAATTAGACATAGTTACTTAAAACAATTAGAGAAAGAAATTATTAACTGATGAAAAATTATATAATTATACATTAGTATTATCACAGCCAGTGTTAAATATGACCAATTTCACCAGAATGTAATGATGGTTGTGCTTTACATCATAGTGATTGAAGCCATTAAAAAAAGAGAAAAAAAGGAGACTGCCAAAATGTTTGTATTTGAAATAATATTATTTCTGATTACAAAGCAAAGTATTTTGATTTCATCCAAAACACAACCTAGTATTAATAAGTCATATTATTTAATACACACTTATAATGACAAATAAGATTCTCAAGTCAATCATTGCTTACTAATTATGTTGAAATTAATTTCCAAGTAAACTCATTCTACAATCCACTAATTATTAAATCTATAAGTCTTACAAATATGCAACTAATTATATAATTACATCCATTAAAGAGATTAAGTTATAATACTATAAATTAAAAATATTTAAATGTCTTCTATAAGCTAGTTATAGAAAAAATATTAGATTTTACATATAAGAGCAGAATTCTGAATTATTAATAATGACAGAACAAATGTCATTAAATACCACTAATAGTACTTCAAATCTGATTTGAATATTATTTCTTTTATGTATTAAGCAAATTTTGTATATTTTTTATAATCACTAAGTATACATAATTATATTGTTGATAAATAGAATTTGTAATCAATTCTATATTTTATAAACACTTTTATGATGAGTGTGTGTGTGTGATGCTGCACATGTTGATAATTATATTTCCATGGGTAATAAATATAAAAGATATATTTTCCAGCTTCATTCACATGTAACTGATATTAATTTGTATTAAAATGTCAATGTGATATCATCATGGGTAAACTAAATATATATATATATATATATATATATATATATATATAACGGATATTTATATATTTATATATATATATATATATATATATATATAATTAGTTTCCAACCAGTAACCACCTAAACATTCACAGTAAATATAGCAACCAATATTTCTAACTGCTGTCAAGGCAACCTTCACACCTTTTAATAGCAAGAATGGAAATCCATTCTTACTAATGGTCCATTGAATATATATGGACACTTAAAGATTGCAACTTGACTACAGAGTATGAAATATTGTTACAATGAAGTTTAAATAAACCTTTTTAAACATGAAATAAACATGTCACTATAATGCAGACTAATAAATAGTCATCTAAAACATTACTTAATGCAATACTTTTAAATTGCCCATGTAATATTTAGAAATAATAAGCGAAATAGTGCCTAAAGCTAATCTGGGATAATGATATAATTAGTTTCCAACCAGTAACCACCTAAACATTCACAGTAAAATATAGTGATCAATATTTCTAACTGCTGTCAAGGCAACCTTCACACCTTTTAATAGCAAGAATGGAAATCCATTCTTACTAATGGTCCATTGAATATATATGGACACTTAAAGATTGCAACTTGACTACAGAGTATGAAATATTGTTACAATGAAGTTTAAATAAACCTCTTTAAACATGAAATAAACATATATATATATTTAAAATAACTAAGTAATGCACCTATATATATATATATATATATATTGTACTGGTCCGTTTGAGCCTCTTACATATATACACGCACATTGAGCATGGAATGCATGTTATGTAACAGAGCAACGATTGTAGATATTCAGTTTGACACCATCATTTATTATTCTCTAGAATTGCATCATAAAAGTAAATTACTACATTCATACCTTTGAAAGACCTGGTTCACCAAGACCTTTACGCACCACCTCTGAGAAAAGATTGCTTCCTCCCCAGAGGGATATGACTGCATAACTTAGATAAGGGTTAGTCCCTTTTTGACTCAATAAAACTTATAAACTATCAAAAATAGATCATACTACGTATTTGGAAAAAACATCAAAAGCTATTATTAATAAATCACCTATTGAAACAGAGATAAAAAATAAAATAATCCCTCGTGAAAAATCTTGTGTCTGTCCAAAATTTTATGGACTTCCAAAAATTCACAAACCAGATACCCCCCTATGTCCAATAGTAAGTGCAATAGGTTCTCCAACTCATATTTTAGCCAGATACTTATCGGATTTCATTAAACCTATAATCCCATCTATTAAATCATATATTAAAAACTCTCTTCATTTTATTTCTGTTTTAAAAAGTTTAAAAATTAATGCTAATGACATTCTGGTCAGTTTTGATGTCGTGTCTTTGTTTACAAACATTCCAATTGATGAAGCTTTAAATATAATCTCACAATGTTGCAATTTACCAGACCATATTATTGCTTTGATTAAACATTGTCTCTTAAATACATATTTTGTATACAATGGACAGCATTACAGACAAGTTTTTGGTACTCCTATGGGCTCACCTATCTCAGGAGTAATAGCTGATTTATTCATGGAATATATAGAAACTCGTGCTTTAGAATCATCATCTTTAAAACCTCTCATTTGGCTCAGATACATAGATGACACTTTTGTCATATGGCAACATGGAAAAAATACATTAGATGATTTTTTCTTACATTTAAATAATATGCATCCTCATATTAAATTTACAATGGAGACAGAGTCTGATGGAAAACTCCCTTTTCTTGATGTTCTAGTCACCAGAACACCAAATAGTTTATCTTTTTCTATTTACAGAAAGGATACACACAGAGACCGATATTTGCATTTCCATTCTCATCATCACCCAACTCAGATAGTTTCTGTAGCCAAAACTCTTTTAAATAGAGCAATTAACCTTTCAGATGAGACACATCTGAAAAAAGAAATAAATCATATTAATAGTGTTTTATTAGCAAATAGTTATAATTACAAATTTATAAAAAAAAGCCTTATTTCAAGCCCAAAATAGACAAAATAGGAAACAAAAAGATGATAAATCAGCTATTAGGATTTGTGTTCCATGCGTAAAAGGGTAAAAGGAACTACAGACAGTATCGGACGTATATTAAAACACTATAATATAGATACAGCATTTTCTGCTCATCAAAAGATCAGCAATATAATAACCAAGCCTAAGGATTCAATCCCTCTTGAATCTCATGATGTCTATCAAATCTCATGTAAAAATTGTAAAGCTTCTTACATAGGTATGAGTAATTGTCACATCAGTGTTAGGAGAGATGAGCATGCTAATGCAGTTAAACAACACTCATCATCAGCAGCACTCTCACTCCATACTATAGATTCAGGTCATAAAATTGATTTTTCTAGTACCAGGATCATATCCAGATGTGATAATCTCTACCAATGCAAAATTAGAGAAGCCATTGAGATACTTAAAAGGACAGATTGTATCAATAAGTGAGATGATACATGCAAACTTCCTCCTATTTGGAAAGATTTTTTTAAAAAACATTCCTAAATTTAACATTTTTTGCTATTGGTGGAATTTTAACATTTTATTCAAATCAGTGATTGTAGCGCCTCTACAACCGTCTTTCTACCTATTATAACTCTGTGGATGGCTTGTGTGACCAAGTCGAAACGTCAGTATATTAATATTAAAAGTTTTTAACACGGATGAACCTGCAAAATATGTATTTGATATATATATTGTAATGGTCAAGTTTGTACATTTGCATAACAGAAACCAGAATCCAGGCAAAGAGACCAAAGTTGACCAGAGTGGGATGGTGAAGTCCCTAATCCGACAAACTTTAAACTTATTTACCAGTACTCCATGACTCAATACCCTACAAATGACATATCTGAAGTGCCACTCACCTTCCATTCACCTTCCATCTTTTATGGCTGGCATAGGGCATGGAGAAACATGAGACTCAGGGGTTCATTTACATAACTGACTATGGAATTATAATAGAATGGTGGTGTAATGATGGAGATAATATTTATAATTTAATGTTAATGCATATATCATTCACAGATTATGTAATAACTAAAATTGGATTGGATTAGAAGTTAGGCTACAAGAAATTACATGAAACCAATAAGGTTCAAATATCTACTATAAATAGTAAAACAAATAAACAAAAATGAAAAAAATATAATTCAAAGATGTGGTGTACTCATGAAGGCATCACAGTAGATGAGAAAATTATTGTATCACTCTCATCTTTACATATTAATTTATATGCGTGTACATATATATGCAATCACATGAACTAAGCCTATAGTGTAAATGCCAAATCCTATCTTTAAGGTAGTGGTTGCTATTTTATAAGTAACATCACTAGCCTTGAATAGATCTATCATTATATGGTTATACAATATGAATATTTTATCTAATGTGAGTGCATAAACGAGCTCACTCTGTTGTAGATTGATACTAAGTATCAAGAGATGGTTTCAGACTAAAGCTGAATAGTAATTCATAAGGATGTATTATTGGTTACTATAGATCACCAACATGTGCTATAGTGTTGGAAAATAATAATAAAATGGCCCTGCAGATTGATTATGTTTTTCAAGGGTTCTTGTGACCAATGTCAGTATCTAGGGACTGAGCAAAGTTGATTAATGGTTTCCATACATTATGTATAGTCACACTAGGTTGGCTTCCAGAATTTTTTTCCATTGTCGTATGAGCAGCTTCGTTAAATTTTCTTCTCTGTACCTTTTCTTCTTTATCCAAAATTTTTGTATTTTTCCAATCAAACATATGTTCATTGGTACATACATGGTCTGTTACCTTAGACATACCTGTTTTCTCTCTTCTAATCATCAGTTTATGTTCCTGCAAGTGCTTTTGAATGGGATGGCTGGTCTCACCAATATATGTTCTTCCACATTCAAAACTACAGTTTACCAAAAACCTACACATGCAAGAAAATGCCTACCCTATACATCTAATCACACCAGAAACGCAAAACATGGAGTTATATTATCACAGAGCAAAAGAAGTTTGTTCAGAAACTGACAATTTGGAAAAAGAAAAGATCTATATAGAACAAACTCTTATGAAAAATGGTTATCCATCAGCTGTTATTAAGAAAACATTAAATAGACAACAAAAAGAACCATCAAGAGAAAAGACAAATATTGGTACTGTAGTGTACCCATACATTCCAAAAATAGCAGACAAATTAATGAAAATCTGCAATCAGTATAACATCAGAACAGCTTTCCAGAGCCATACCACCCTACAAGGAATTCTAACATATACAAAGCCTAAACTTGAAATGCTGAATAGAAAAAACTGCATCTATGAAATACCATGTAAATGTGAAAGAACATATATTGGTGAGACTAGCCATCCCATTCGAAGTGCTTGCAAGAACATAAACTGATGATTAGAAGAAAGAAAACAGATGTGTTTAAGGTAGCAGACCATGTATGTACCAATGAACATATGTTTGATTGGGAAAATACAAAAATATTGGATAAAGAAGAAAAGGTACAAAGAAAAAATTTAAAGAAGCTGCAATGGCAAAAAATCCCATAAGTCAACCTAGTGTGGCTATGCATAATGTATGGAAACCACTAATCAACTTTGCTCTGAGGAAAAAGTGGAAAAATCAGGAGGAACCTCATAGATAAGTATATGAAATTACTATATACTATTGCCTTCGGCAGGATGGCTCAGGCCAGCAACACCTAAAGAAGAGGAGAGAAGATACCTCTCAAAACATTGTGCATATACTAATCTGTTTGCTGTGATATTACTAACAGTTGTTTGCTGTGATATTACTATCAGTTGGTGCATATACTAACCTGTTTGCAGTGATATTACTAACAGTTGAATGTATTTGAAATATTTAAATAAAATTAAACTTTTCTAAAGACTTTCAACACACATATTAGATTATGTAAATAGTCCATTATAAAAATACAAAGTAGTTTACTGTTTCAGACTCAAACAGGATTATTAGCAACAAGAGAATATACACATAAATGAACAAATGTGGGTAATTTGGTCTGCAAGTTATGTAAGGAAGACATAAAAAAATATTAGCCAGCTGTTAATTGAATGTAAATGCTACAAGTAGCAAGGGTACAAATAATGAAGTTGTGGAGAATAAATATGAAGAAAGTGATTATACAGAAATGGGTTCTTGGTTTTTAGACTGGGTTTGGAAAAAGATAAAGGGGATTTAGATAAAAGGCCATAGAGTGAACAAAGATAATGTTGTGGAAAAATAGGATGGAGCAGGACTGAGAACAATATTAGAAAAACTTAGGATGTGCAATGGAAAGGGAATGGAAAATGGCTAACATGTTTTGCTGGGCATAGTGGCTAAGAGGTTTTTGTCTCTGCCAAGGAAAAGTCATGGTGTATCACATCATCGCATCGCCATTAATGTAAATATTGCTTTACTGATCCTATTTTGACTAATGTATTCATAAATTGACAATATTGGGCAGTTTATTAGTGTATTGTTCCTTTTAAAAGTTAACTTTATGCGTGTGAGTGTGTGTGCTTATAATTAAATATAAAACCGCGATTTTTAAAATTGTAACAAGTATTTTTAAATGCTGTAAAAAATATGGGAAGTCATTTTGGATTTTAAAATTTATTTTATAAGGTAGCTGGATTTATAATGCTATATTACTTTAATAATAATAATAATAATAATAATAATAATAATAATAATAATAATAATAATAATAATAATAATAATAATAATAATAATAATAATAATAATAATAATAATAATAATAATAATAATAATAATAATAATAATAATAATAATAATAATAATAATAATAATAATAATAATAATAATAATAATAATAATAATAATAATAATAATAATAATAATAATAATAATAATAATAATAATAATAATAATAATAATAATAATAATAATAATAATAATAATAATAATAATAATAATAATAATAATAATAATAATAATAATAATAATAATAATAATAATAATAATAATAATAATAATAATAATAATAATAATAATAATAATAATAATAATAATAATAATAATAATAATAATAATAATAATAATAATAAAATAATAATAATAATAATAATAATAATAATAATAATAATAATAATAATAATAATAATAATAATAATAATAATAATAATAATAATAATAATAATAATAATAATAATAATAATAATAATAATAATAATAATAATGATAGTAATAAGCCAATAAAATTTTTCAAGTTATCCATATTATTTCAATTTAAGGTTATGAAAATCCATTACAATATCTGAAAAAAATAGAATACATGATCTTTAAAAAGATTCAAGTCTATAATGGCTGCCGCAGACACTTTTCCAATGCATAGTTGTCACTCTTGTGTTTATGAAAAACATGTTGTCTATTCTTTTTTTTAAAACTATACCTCTATAAAATAATCCATTCCCTATTCAATGTTTATATAAGTGTATAATTATAAACATACGTTACTACTGCTCAAATATTAAAATTCTGATGAGATTAACGTTTCTACTTTATTTAAATATGTGTTAGACTTTCATAAACTCTTCAATCTATATAATTTATAAGAATAAAACTTTTTGATTTACATTTAATTTAACATATGAAAATATAGAGGATACAATTTTAATTGGAGATGAAATTCAGTAATAACTGTTATTTTAATGACCCAATTCCCCCATGCGTTTTAAAAATTACTACTATAGCTTTTAGAATATTTTTTGTACATAAATATATACTTTCAGATCTTTTATATTTGAAAGGTAATTCAACACTGATAAAAATTCACGTGTTTTATAAGCATTGAATAGTCTGCCCTTGACAATGTTTATACGTTTACATCAGTCTTTAAATATGTAGATATATAATTCATATTAAACTCGTCTTACTGTCGTTAATAATAAAATTATATCTTATAAATATGCTAATAAGAATAATCACATGAAAAAATGCAAAATTAATTTAATATTTAAAAAGGAAAATTCTGATACTCTGGAGAAACTTTTTAAAAAAATATTGATTACACTTATAACAATAAAAAAAAATGTAAAAAAAGTATAAGTATATAACAACTAATTAATAATTAAGAGCCTGTTCATTGAATGAATTTTTTTTTGACAGCTGTATGCCATTCATCTACCCAACTCTTGTAGCTTGAGACACCTTTTAATATCCTCCAAGAATAGGCTTCTTTTTTTTTACCAATACTGGACAGCTAATTAGTTTGGTTACGTAGTGCCATTTAAAAGCCTTATCTATAATTATTACTTATCTACAAACAAATTCTCTTTTGTATGCATGTTTAAATTCTGTCATGTTTAAAATTACAAAATAGTTAGAAAAATATAATAATCCTTACAACAATAAGGCTCTTAGTAAAATAATTCGAATGATTTATTGCTTGTAAGTTCTTAGACATATTCAAACAATAAAAGTGATTCAATGCAGTGCCACAATCCATGGATCTTGTGCACCATAATTTATCCCTCTACCAATGCATGATAAGATGCTGGAAAAGGCTTATTTAAAGTAGTAAATTAATTTATATTGCTGTTTATTAAAGAAATTGGAAAGAAGTGATAATGCATCCACCTATTATGCCCATAAACTAGAATTCAAGTCTGGATTGAGTTAAGCTTGAAATTTCAATCTCAAAAAAAAAATGCTTTAGAATTTTTCTTTAAATATTTGGACTATAGTCTTCCCAACTAGCCATGTCTGTAAATTGGGTGTCTAGATATTATTTGTAGAGAATTATGATTCCCAGTTAATCTGAATTGATTAGATGAGTGTCAGTACCTTAACTATATAAACCAAAATGCCAAAATAATATGATGTACTTTTAATTTTTAGTACAGAAGTAACTTAAAGTATATTCATGATTAGCTTTACTTTATTATTTATTCTTTTAATTATATTAAAAATTAACACTTCAAGTTATCAAAATAGGTATAACATTTTTTAGAATCATTAATGGATAATTATGTATTATTCTGTCTACCAAGTTCAGCAGCCTTTTTTTAATTATACAGTTTCAGGAACATGCAACAAAAATTTAAAACAAAATGACTGATAAGAAGCAATCATATTTAGTATTTACATTTTTTTAAAGAAAAATTTCTGCAAAAATTAATTATAATATTTCCATTTTATATATTTATTTATTTTATATTAAGTCAACTTATTAATATAAAAATAAAAAAAAGTATATGAAATATCTTTATATAAGAGTAAGCAAACATTATTCCTGTCAGTGGCCTAAAATCTCTTATGATGTAAAAAATTGCCACAAATGAATCTTCTTCTTTGGGCAGTTGATGCCACATAAAATTTGGTAAAAAGAAATTCAGGTGTTGTTGCATGGTTTCCTGGTGTTTTTTTAGTACACCATTTAGACAGACTCCATAATCTTTTAATGTTTTGCATTTGCACACCAGTAACTGGATTCACAAGATTATAGCAGTGATTTACTCAGAAATGTTCAAATCTTGCATGTCTGAATTCATCAGTTTTATAAGTCTTCCAACAGTCCGAGTAAATAGTAGAACCATCTGGGAGATTTTATTTTATTGTGTTTCATAAGCATTACCACTGTTCTACCTGGAACAATTACAATGAAGTACTGATTGGTTTCTCTGCACAACCACTGAATAATAACTGCTGTGGAAATATTTTTCCCTGTTGATTTTTTTCTTAATGAAAAAGCTTTCATTGTTTTCATCAATTTTGTTAGGTCCTCTGAGATCACATGATCCTTGAGATAAAAGGTTAGATCTATACATACTTCTCTGAGGTAATTGTTCTAGTCAATGACTCTTGTTGGGCAATTACAATTATTTTTTTCTTATTCAATCGATGTTAAGTCTTTAGACCAGCTATAAAGTGCAGTCAGAAATAATATTTTGGAGCTCTCTAATTGTTTAAACAACTTTTGATGTTGCATTACCATTGTGGAGCTGTTTACAGATAAACTGTTATATCATGCCCATCAATGCAGACGTTTTGGGAGGTCAGGATTCTGTATTCTTGGAAATACTCCACTGTATGAAATTCTATCAAAGAAAGATCCCAAATTTTTAGTATTTTTTCAAAATGGTAGTAATGGAAATAAAGATACTAAATTTAAACAAAATACATCAATGTTCAAAGCATGTTAGTGTTCGCACATTATAATATAAATAATTTTTTAAAAAATTGAAATAAATATTCTGAATTAAATTTATAATCAATTTGTTAATTTTTTTACACTCAACAACTAACACATATTCAGTGCACTAATAGTGAAAAAAAAACAAATACTTATGTGTCCTTAAACTGTATAATTAAAAAAAAAAGAGTCTGCCAAGCTTGGTGGACAGGATAATACATAAGTACCGATTAATATTATTGTTTTTTATTTGTTTTTAAGTCTATATTTTACAAGAAGATAATATTTTTCTGTAATTGTTTAAAAATAATAATCTATATAATGATCACTGAGTGGTTATGCAATGTGTAAACATAAGGAGTAATAAGTTGGATTTTGTGCCCAGAAATTTTTAGCCTTTAAGTCCATCACTGTCACTATATTAAACTGCATATACCTATAATTGATTTAGAATTATAAAAACACTAATAAAAAAAAATAATTTAAATGAAAAGTTTTAAAATGTTTTACATCTGGGACAGATCAGACTAATTAAATAACTTTTTTCTGTTCTGCATATGTGTGGAATAGTAGAGATCTAATATAATACTATTTTTAACTATTTTATATCTTTTCATAAAATCAGAACTTATGAATAAATAATAATATAGTAGAATTTTTAGTGAAAGATAAAATTATAGGGTAGTATGAATTAGAAGGAAGAAATAATGAAAAAAAGAAAAAAATTGTTAATTTTTTTAGGAAAAGAATACATAATAATAATGATAAGATCTAAAAATTGTAAAACAATTTACACTTGGAAAATTGTAGAATTGCTTTTTTTAAAAAAAATATTTATAAGATTAATTGACTAAAAATATAAATAATGATAAAGAAATTTTAAAAATGCTATAACTAAGTGTATATAAGATTATTTTAATGGTACATTAGATAACTTAGAATAATATGGTAATATGTATAACAAAATGTTAGTGACACAGAAAGTAATATACCATTCATGGACTAGAAATATCAAAATGAGTTGTAGTTCATAAATCTTTAGCTCTCGAGTTTCCCAATCTATGACTTCATTAAACTCCACATTATCAGTGGTAATATTTTTTTCTAGTACCTGAAATTTAGAGCTATATCATAAAGTCATATCACAATATTAAAATTCATCTTATCAATAAAATGCACCAAATGTATATGTCATCTGGACCTAGTAAAGGTAATGTGTTATTAAGTTGTCTTTTTGTTTAAAGTTTCCATTTATATAAAGCAAATACTTGCTCAATTAAAAGAGGAACTAAAAAACATTGAAAAGTTAGAAGAAAAAATGATAATTTCATGAAAATCAAGTCATATATCACATGACTTAATTTAATAATTTTGTACTACAAATGTTGTATAATCAGCATGCTAATAGTTCTTAACAAGCTTCTCTGAATATCTCTATTCTCAGACTGGTTTCTAGATCTGGCTGTCATCAGTGATATGCTAGGACATTCAGATAGTAGATTTAAAAATACCAGGTCAAGCCCCAGTTACCTATTAAGTAGAAAATCTGACACTTTCAAACATTCATATGTCTTCAAATCCATCTATCTAACTAAAATAGCCATATGGATCTGAACTAAGTTCAGATACACCAGATATTAATAGCTTTAGCAATATAAAATTGCCAAAGCTTCAGGAGCAAAACAATAATTGCAAGAAAATCCAAGGCATATATCATGTGACTTAATTTAATAAGCTTGTACTACAAATGTTATATAATGAGAGTGCTAATAGCCTTTAACAAGCATTTCTGAATATCCTTATCCCAGACTGGTATCTAGATCTGGCCATCATCCATGATGCACTAGGACATTCAGATATTAGATTTAAAAATACCAGATCAAGTCCCATCATTTATCTAATAGTTATCTATTAAGTAAAAAATCTGAAATTTTCAGACATCAGTATATCTTCAAATCCACCTATCTAACTTAAATATCCATATGGTACTGAACTAAGTTCATGGACGACAATGAAAAGATATATCCTTTTATATAGTGAACACTTAATCAGATTAGGCTTAAAGTCTAATCTAAAGAACAAATGACCAGCATTTTAAATATGAGATTATCTAATTTACTAGAGATTAACATCGACTCTAAATAACATAGTGCTTAGAAAGGTTGCTGGTCAAAAAAGAAGAGAACAATCACTAATGAGATAGGTAGACTTCATTATCGTAATAATTAATGGTCAGTCTAGAAAAACGTTATTTATACCATTGACAGAAATCTATATCAGTTTTCCAAAAATTCT
Organism: Epiperipatus broadwayi; assembly: GCA_028023455.1. Classification (NCBI taxonomy): domain Eukaryota; kingdom Metazoa; phylum Onychophora; class Udeonychophora; order Euonychophora; family Peripatidae; genus Epiperipatus; species Epiperipatus broadwayi. The sequence continues at coordinate 107,376 of JAQFVV010001045.1, read as the reverse complement.
TAAACTTGTTTTAAACAAGATCAATTTTATGAGTTTTTCCCTCTTCATCATGTTTGATAATTAATTAAATTTTATATAACTATAAATAATAAATAAAAGGAAAGAAGGAAAAACGAACTCCAGAATTACTCAAATGTTGGGATTTCTGATAGTCATATAATGCAAGTTTTATTTATTTATTTATTTTAGCTTTTTATCTAATATTTTATTCATGATTTCTTATTTTATAATTTTCTAAAATTATTTTGTCATTTATATTTTTTACTAGCGAATGATTTCATTATTTTTTACCCCATTAAATAAAACATTAGTACATAATGACAAACTTTTAGAAAGATTATTTTTAAAATCTTGATCTTAAACGGATACTGAGTAATGATTTTTACTCAAGTGACTATAAAAAAATAAAAAAAATCTATAATTACTATTTTGAAATATTCTAATAATCTTCAATCTTTAAACTTTTTAAAATTACAAATTAAGCACAACATAAATGAACGTAAACGAGTTTTAAAACATTTTAAATATTGTAAGACTGCAAAATTTTTTACTGCGTGTAAATGTCATTATATAAAAAATCGTTCTTCCAATTAGAGCCAAGTAAGAACACTTGTGTTATCAAAAATATTAAATAAATAAAATCTTAACCTGTAAATAATTACATCTATCAGCAACATTTCTATAACTTTTATCTAGCTATAGATAAATACCACATATAGTAGTTAAATCTCAATCTTTTAAATATTTGCTTTAACTAAATAAGTGGGATGGAATTTGGAGTACAGTAAAGCCAAGACATGTGTTGTATCAATATATACTATTTTATTATATTATAATAAATCGTGCTTTCACACTTCCAACGTAAAACTATAACAACAAATTGAAAATTAAATTTAATGGTTAAGCGCTTTCAAGAAGATGTCCTTCTCATATTCATAGCCATTAAATTTAATTTTCAATTTGTTGTTATAGCTTTACGTTGGAAGTGTGAAAGCACGATTTATTATTATATTGGACAAACGTAAAGTATAAATATACAGGTTATTATTTTATTATATGTTATCCACAAAATAAAAATGTAAATAAACATAAAATAAAAACATTAAACTCCATAAATTTGATAAATTTTTAACATGGCTACAACCTATCTTATTAAGAATGTTTCTTCAAGATATGTTAAAAACACATATAATTTATTCTATATATATATACTTCCCAAGTTTGATATGATACTATATTTTATGCAAGAAAATGTTTCCTAAGCATAAAGCCAGAAATTTTTTGAAATTTTAAAAAAAAACCTTTTTAATACCATAAAATTAAAGTTCACAATTAAGTAGTGACAGAATTGCATGGGAAACTTAATGTTTGACGATTTATCTTGAGAATGCAATAATAGAAAGTAGTTATATAGATATGAAGACTTAAAAACACTAAAACAATTAAAGTGGTCATAATATACTGATAGTGAGATTGCTATTATGTTTCCATGAAGAAAAAAAAGTTATTGAATAAAAGATATATCCAGAGTGTGTTTATTTGTAGTGAACATCTGAACTTTGATTTTATCTGAAAAAAATACATAAACAGTACAATAATTTTTTTAACGACTGTGAATGAATAAACACACACATAGTAAATATAAATGTAAATGTGTTCTCCCAATTTATTATTAATAACTGCATTATTTTAAAATTTTGTTTACACTATAATCTTAATTCATATATGCATATTATATATACAAAACATCTGAGTTATATATATTTTATACATGTGTTAAAAAAATTCTTTACATTTATACTTGCAACAAACATATATATTGTATTGTGATCAAAGTTTATTAACAAAAGATGAAATATATATATGATGTACAATGTACTGTCACAATTCCACTGTATGTACTAAATCCCTCATGGTCAAATTATTCACGAAGTGATATATCCAAGAAATTTTCAACTGTATTTTTTTATTATAAGCATCATTGAAAAAAAGATTTGGTTTTATTTTTTATATTTGGATACTATAAGAACACATATAATAAATTTAGGTAATATACAAAAATGCAATTTCCAAACTATTTCTTTTTATATCTCTATTCAAACAGATTCAGCAGTAAAAGCAAAAGATAAAGTGGAAATTAGAAGACTTGATTTAAATAAAATAAAAACTTATTACAATATATAATGAAATTTAAACCACTAAACATCACATGGTCATCATTTTTTATGCTTGCTCATAACTTATAAAAACAGGCAAAACTCTCCATACAGTAGTTTCACTTCAGGGCAAACCAGAGTAATCAATAGGTGTCAAATATCTAGGTGCAGTGCTCTTAAATTTAAGGTTCCTCACTGATGAAGGCCACAAGTCAGAAACTAGTCTAGGGATATTGGATTAGGCACTAGATTGGAATTTTATGCACAAGCCTTCTAGCATCCACTGACTACTCTGGATTCCACTGAGTGGCACTACTGTATGGAGAGGTTTTCCTGTTTTATAATGAAAATTACTTGATATAATATTATTACTCTTGTAGTTTGAATATTTTCTTTGTTTTCACTTGCTGAAAACCTTCAACTTTTATTTTAATATTAAACCATTATTATATATCAGAATATAATAAATTTGACTTTATTTAATATATATTTTTCTTTAGAAATTAAATAGATTCTGAATAATCACATTTGACATTGGCATTTATTTACAAATTAGATTTTAATCAAATCAAAGCACCATTTTATTATTCAATTGTTAGGAAGAGCAGATTGAATTTGCAAAATGAATGCAATCTTCTCTGTTTGACATTTGTATTTAAAATGTGAACAAATAATTATCAATATATAGTAGATCTATCAACTTGTGCTTTAAAATTTTTAAATTTTTTAGTAAATTTTTATAATATTACTATATTTCCTAACAGACTGTTAGTGACATTTTCTAATTAGATCATATTTTCCACTACTATAATTTCCATGGGAACATTTCTCTGAAAAATATAACCTATATTTAAAAATAAAACATTTCTATAAAAAATAAATATGTAATAATATATATCCATGATTTTTAATAATTATGACACATATATTGTGCAAAAATAATTATAAACTTTCCAATTTCTCAAAATAATATCACGAAGTTTGAGACCTCCAAGACGATAATAGACCATTCATCACTGTGGAGCATGGCAAACTATGGAATTTTCACATTTTCAAATAACCTGATATCTCTACACTCTTTCTGGAATTAAAATATTTTTGAAAAAAGTATAAGTGAATTTTAGCACTCAAAAAAGAATAGTTAGCAACATCTCTCAATAGAAGGCCAAAACAAAAAAAATCAATTTCTTCATTTTTCATAAAAGACTCATGGGGAAAAAATGAAAGCTTAGTAGTAGTAGGGGTAGTGATGCTATTAGTGATAGTCACTAGATAGTTAGTAGTTAGGAAAGAATAAATTGTTAAAATTGGGTATTTAAATATGCAAGGTGGTAGGAGACCAGAAAAGTGGCAGGATTTAAGAAAGCAATTGAAAATGAAGAGCTTGAGGTATTAGCAGTAGTGAAAACACATCTAAGTGAAGAAGAACTTGTTTTGTAAGATTTTGTATAGCAGGGTATAAATAGAAAAGAGAAAGAAAAAATGGTGGTGGTATAGGTGTTATATCTCAAAAATATTTAAATACTGTTAAATGCCAAGAACATTTGTGGGTGGAAATAAGGTTGGGAAGACAAGAATGGATGGTGGCTATAGTTTATACAACTACTGGAGATATTCAAACTATAATGGAGTAGACCAATAGCATATATGAGTGCCTAGTTATGGATATACAGAGTTTAAAGAAAAGAAGAAGAGAATAATGGTTATAGGAAATATGAATGGCCATATTGAAGAAATTGATGATGTACATAATAAGAATGGACAGCTTTTGAAGAAATGTTGCCAGAGAATAAATTTGAACATTGGAAACATCAAATATTTATAAGAGACAATACACATGGTCCAGAAATAATATATCCCACACAATAGATTATGTATTGGTAGAGAAAGACAGAAGAAATAAAGTATGGAAAATTAAGGTGTTTGATAATGAACAGAGAGTATGTAATAGTGATCATAATTTCTTTGTAATTGAAATGGTTAGTAATATGATGGAGATTAGAAATAAAAGTAGAAACAATAGTGAAAGATTTGGCTGGAGAGTAAATGATAAGAATAAGTTGGAAGAGTATAAAATACAAGTTGAAGAAACCATGGAAGAGTTGGTTGGAAATGAATATGATAACTGGTGTGATGAAATAAAAAAAGTGGCAAAAAAGTTTTAGGTGAGAATATTCAGAAGAATAAAAGTAATAAAAAATGAGAGTTAGTAAAAGTGTAAAAGAGAGGGAAAAATCATGCAGAGAATATAAGTCTGCTATTAAAAACAAAGAAAGTGAAAAAGATATAAATGCTAAATGGGAAAAGTACTTAGAAAAGAAGAAGTTAGCTAAAATACATAATTATAGAGAGAGAATGAAACTGAATAGTAAATTATTGTATGGGAGTAAAAACATTTGGAATTACATTAAAAGGAAAAATTTGGGGAAGAGAGAGATAGTATAAGGAGAGAATAGAATGTAGCTCTAGAGAATAATTAGAGAGAATCTTGAATAGGTATGTAATGGATATAGAAAAGATGTTAGATGTGAAGGACAGAGGGATAGAAAATATGAAAGTATATATTAATGGGAATATTAGGTTTACAGAAAATGAACTGAATGAGGCAGGGAAGAAATTGAGAAGTGGTAAGGCAAGAGGTTTAAATGGATGGGCAGCAGAGATGGTAATGAATTTGGGGCATAGGGCAAAAGTAAAGCTATTATCATGTTTTAATAAGATGGCATAGAAGATAATTTTTCCAGGTAATTGGAGTAATACAAGAGTAAGATTATTATTTAAAGGAAAGGGTAAGGATCATAGAAATTTAAACAATTATAGACCAATAGCAGTAACATCAGTTTTATATAAAGTTTTTTCATATATGGTGGCTGGAAGAGTTGCAAAATGGATGGAAGAAAATAATGTAGTGGGGGAATGCAAGGAGGTTTTAAGTCAGATAGGCATATAGGAGATAGTTTATTTGTAGTTACACAACTTATGGATATGAGTAGAAATTCAGGTAGACAGTTATATATGAGTTTTATAGATATAGAGAATGATATGATAGAGTAAATAGAAATGGATTATGGATAACTTTAGCAAATTTGGAAATGGATGAAGCTTTAGTGGATGTTATTAAGAAATTATATGAAAATAATTACTATACATATCAATTAGGGGATATAGAATCAGTTAAAGTTAAAAATGGGGTGGGACTAAGGCAAGGATACCTTATGTCACCTATTTTGTTTTTGTTGTATTTGAGTGAAGTGGAGAGAGCAATATAAAGACTAGGAAAAGAGATAGAAATACCGTAGGTGGTAAGGGAGTATATACACTGTCAGGTCTTTTTTTTGCAGATGATGTCTTTTTGTGTACAGAAAGAAGAGAAAATATGGAGTTATGTTGAGGTCATGTGCAAGGGTGGGTAAACATATTGGGATTAAATTTAATGGAGAAAAATCAATTATAATGATGGTTTACACTGGGAAAAGAAAAGACAAAGATTTCTTATTAGGCGATATAAAGTTAAGTGTGGTGTATATATATATAGTTATTTGGGAATCATCTTGAGTAATTAGAAAAATTTCTTGGATGAATGGGAGAAAAAATTGATAAATGAAGCAAAGAAAAGAAAGAGATTGATAAAGAAATTAACAGTGTTTTTATATAATAAATATGATGTAGATAAAATTTATGGGAGTGGCAGTAGCAGGGGTATTAGATTACTTTAAAAAAGTACAAAGGGAAGTAGGAAGACATGCATTAGATGCTGAGGGGTGGACAACAAAGGAGGCAATTCAAGGAGAAATGGGATGGTCAAGTTTTTATATGAGAGATGCAAAAAGAAAAATGAAAATGTTCAGTAAATTGCAGTTTATAGATAATAAAAGAATATCCAAATAGTATTTAATTGGGTTACAAGTAAAGGGCAGGCAACAAAATGGGTGAGAAATGTAATGCAGTATGCAAAAGATTTGGATAAAGAATTTATGTTAGTATACTTGTACAAAAAGTGAGATGATTGTGTTAGGAGCATTGTTGGGTGTTATAGTGGTAAGGAATGGGATAAAAAAATTGATGTATTAATAAAGAATAGGGAGTTGGAGAGATGGAGAACTAGTATGGAGAGTAAAATGAATTTAAATATATATAGAAGTAAATGGAACATTGGGTGTGAGTTAATTTATGATAATAGTAAGGAAAGTAGTTTATTGTTTAAGGCTCAAATGGGATCTTTAGCAACAAGGGAATATACATGTAAATGGAAAAATATGAGCAATATAGTTTGCAAGTTATGTAAGGAAGGTATAGAAAATATTAGGCATCTGTTACTTCAATGTAAATGCTTGGAAGCAGAAAGGGTACAAATAATGAAGTTATGGAAGAATAAATATGAACAAAGTGATTATACAGAAAGTAAGTTATTAGTTTTTATGCTGGGTTTGGGAAAAGATAGGGGGATTGGGATATGAAAGCCATGGAATTGACAAAGATTATGTTGTGGAAATAGGGTGGAGCTAATTATGGGAAAACTTAGGATAGAAATGGAAAGGGGAGGTAAAGTGGCTAACAGATTTCTCTGGGCATAGTTGCTGAGAGATTTCTGATTCCATATAAGGAGAAGTCACAGTGCATCACATCATCATATCACATCACAGTAGTTTAGCACTTATTGTATTTGTTGTTTTTAACCATAATTTCTATAAAATAAAAACTCAAAATAGATAAGCAGATAGAGTAAATATCATTCAAGAAGGTAAGCTCATTTTTGTGCTTAAATTTATTATAAATTTAATATAAGAATAGTGTATATACTTATGATTTAGATATAATAAGAGGGGATTTGAATCCAGAACTTCAAGTTCCCTTTAGTCCTAAAACTCCATCTTATATAACTTATACCCATGACTGCATACATGTGAAAATGATAAATGATCTCCAATATATATATTTCATGCTGAACTAGCATTCATCAGTTGGTCCAAATCCTCATTTTCCACACATATATAATCAGTGCTCAGCTCAAATTAAGATAGCAAATCTTCAGACTTTAATGAGCAGACTTTAATCTTTTCCACTCTCCAACTCTTTAGGCATTCATATTATTAAAAATCTGATGATGGGATGCTCAAAGCCCTTGTTGATGCCAATATTGTTGTCATACACATGTTGACTTTTAAATCAATCTGACCCCTCATATGTAGGACTTTAATATGACCCTTTAAGTGCACAGAAGATGGACAGGCAGAGTACAGGTTGAATGGGTAATATTTGAATACAAGTATCATATATAAACTTAAGTTTTTGATGTAATTAGAGGGGATTTGAACACAGACCTTCAAGCAGGATTATTGAAGAGAGCTTGAAATTCTGTGTTCAAATCGCTCTAATCTAAAACTTAAGAATATACATTATACTTATATTTAAATATTACAGATTCAGACTGTACTCTGCCTGTCCCTCTTCTGTGCATTTAAAGAGACATATTATGGTCTTAAATATGAGGTGTCAGGTTGACATAAAGTCAACAAAGGTATGACAACAATATTGGCTTCAACAAGGGTTTTGAGCTTTCTATCATCAGATTTTTAATGATATGGATGTCTGAAGAGTTGGAGAGTGGAGAGAATTGAAGGTTGTCTATTAAAGTTTGAAGATTTGCTATATTAATATGAGCTGAGCACTGATTACATATGTGTGTGAGAATTGATGATTTGGATCTACTGATAAGTACTGGTTCAGTACAAAATATGTATGTTGGAGATCATTTATATTTTTCACATGTATGTGGTCAAGTGTATCATTATATAAGATGGAGTGGATGACTGAAGGGAATTTGAAAGTCTGGCTTCAAATTTCATCTAATTATCTATAAATTTAATATTAAATAAAGAAATATTAGATTTCTCTTTAACATATTTAATATTTCTAAGAAAAGTTCTACTTATAACAATGGACTAAAAAATTCAGAATAGCATTCTAATATTGTTTAAATCTAATAAAATTATTAAAACTGTTGCTGCTAAGGCTGATAGTAATGGATTATCTACTGCAGTAAAAATACTTCTAGTAAAATTAAAGTTTTATCAGAAAATTTACAACTTGAAAATTATTCTCATTTAAACTATGCCAATGCAATTAAAAATAATACTAGTTCTATTAATGTAATGACAGCAAATATATCTACTACTAATGAAGAAAATAAACTTTGTGAATTATATAATTTAACAAATCCTACAAATAACAATTTATGTTTTTCTACAGGAAATAATAAAAAACTTAGTCATAATAATGGAACAAGAAAATATTTATATCTTTTCAATATAATTTATAACCATGAGATTATCAAATAAATATATGTGTGTGTGATCAAATGTATCAGTGGTATGAGATAGCATGGATGGTTGAGGGTCATGTGAAAGTCTGAGTTCAAACCCCCTATATATTACATATATAAGTGCAAGTACGATAGAAAAAAAAATCATCTTTCAAATAAATATAGATAAAATATCTGATGTAAATTATCTTAATATTACACAAAAAATTAATTTAACAGTCCCCAGCAACCATTTCTAAAATGTAAAAGTCAAAACTTTAATATTAGCCATTATACAGACATTAACATATCCATTATAAAATTTCCAACTGAACAATTCTATATCTTTTTTACAGAAAAAATCTTTGAAATATAATATAAAAGTCCTGGATCATCCCAATATCAGATACCTGATACTAAAATTTCATAATGAGGCACAAAAAATATTTCAAAAAGATATCAAATTTTTAAGAAAAATTATTTGTTATATACACACAGACAGGAACTTGACTCTAGCAGGTCATATCAAAAATTGTCTTATTAATTATGTTGAAAAAGATTTACAATTTTTACTTAACAACTATAGCATAATTTCCAACTTTAAATACCTCTTGAAGAAAAGAGTTTCACTGCCTGTATTAATAGATACTGTTACAGTTAACATGACTCTTAAAAATGAAAGGAATTGAAAGCAATGACATTCCTACATTACATAATACTAACACACTTCCACTAATTATTTCTTTGAAAGATATACATCCTCTAGGTTTCTACTGCAAAGTCAGAGACCACATTATTAAAAACTGTCCAGTGAGATTTTGAAATCATGTGGTTTTAAAACTACTAAAAACATACCAGTGTAAAAAAGAAACATTTTTTACAAAACAAAATGCTTTCATTCAGTAACTAAAACCAAATTCTTCTGATCTACTTCACAATATACTAATAACAAAAATAACCAGCTTGACTTCACATAAAAAAAGGTAGCATGCTAAACCAATTTGAATTCTATACACATCTACTTCACAATATACTAATAACAAAAATAACTAGCTTGACTTCACATAAAAAAATATAGCATGCTAAACCAATTTGAATTCTATACACAACAAACAAATAAAAATATTCAACTAAAACAAAATGATTTTTCAAATGATATATAAATGGAGTACACAAAGACATACATTTAAATTCTTCTCAGACATTATCAGAGAATAGTGAAGAAAATTATTTAATGTTAAAACATAAAAGTAAATCAAAACAAAAGAAAAACTTAAGTCATCTAACATGGAAAATAAAAATATATCATTAATCTTTATGCTAAAACAAAAATCTTAAATTAATAATAACACACATTGAACTAAAAATAGTTCTAACTTATCTACTCCTACATCTTCAGAACAACTAATCTTACATACAGTAGTGCCACCCTGTGCCAAACAGAGTAATCAATAGATGCCAGAAGGCTTGTACATAAAATCCCTATCTAGTGCCTACTCATCCAATATCCCCAGACTAGCCTTTGTTTACAACAATTATGTGCTAGTATAAAGATGGTGATCATGTGATGTTTAGTGGTTTAATAACTAATCTTATTAGAAAATGTAGAACATATGAGCTCATAAAGGTAAAAAAATTTCTACAGATAAGGAATGTAATTTCCTATATCTGAATAAGGTAGATTCAGTCTGATTACAGTCTAAAATAATTATATATGTTCATATAATGATATTTATTACTTATTTCACTTATGTGATTTCCTTTATCACATCTCTATCTTACAAACCAAATTTATAGCATTAACTTAGTTTAGTTAATAGTATATATTTCACAAAATGCTAAGATCTAAAACATCAGGTTAATGTTAGGGAAATGAACCTTCTTCCCACAAGGTTATATGCATTTAAAAATTGGATTGAGCAATTTGCCACTCATATAAAAATGTTTACAGAACTAAATATTCAATTAATGCTGTTATAGATTCACAATTTATTTTAAAAAGTTTGATTATCTTTATATGTAGCAATTCAGCATGACTGTGTACCAGTTAATCTTTCAAATCCTTTAATATTCTGTACATTGACCAAATTATGTTTCTTGATACCTTTCACCACTGTTTCAATCCATCTTGAAAGTTATCTCTTTTTTATAATAAACTAGGGAAAATTAAAATCAGGGATCAAGCTCTTGTACCCTTGACATTTTTGCAATCACATGGAGATTAATACCATTTTCACCAATACTGTAATCATTGAATAATTCTATAAAGGTTTAAAATATTTATCTGTTTATTGTAAATTGTTAAGTGCATCAAGAAGATGAATCATAATTTATTTGTCAATGATATAAATACTGTGTAATGTAATTACCATTACAAATATAATCTTCGTTATCATAAATAAAGTTTACTTTAAAACTACTAGTAATAGTAATAATAATAAAGAAACAAAATAAAAATGTTATCTTTAGATTGTAAAGACTCTCTTGTTAGAACTACATGTAAAATTTCTGGTTTTCTTTAAATAATTGTATTTATTATTCAAATTCAAATTATAACTGTGTTTTGAAAATATAAAAAGTAATATAAACTATACATGTGCAAATAAATAAAATTTTTAAAAAAAGTGCATTTATTTTCATCAAGATATACAATGCTGATAAATATGGTAACAAATTCTTCTATTCTTACAACTTTTACGCCAACTATTATAAAATTTAGTAATCAATATATAAACTAAATTCAGATAATGTGGTCATATGAAGATTTTCTTAATTTCAAACAAATATATGTTTGGAATTATAATAAATTGTTATATTCAAGAAATATTCATGTACTTTATTAAATTCATTCCATGAATCAATATGAAGATATAATTAAAATATAGGCAGATCATTTAAGATATTTCTTTTTAATTATATTTACACAGCAACTAATATTCTACCTCATGTACACAGATGTAAAATAATACACTTCTTGGCCACGCATGATATCCAATGGTAATATAACCCTACTGTACCATATTATTCTGATGATCTTGAAAAATATATATATATTTCTAAAGACAATGGGCAGAAGCAAATGCTTTTTGTGAGTTCTTACATAATATAACACTGATATTATATTTATTTTTTATAATAGCTTTTATTTATAGTCTTGCTTAACAACAAGTAGTATTTATCTCAAATAATATTTTTTATAACAGCTTATGTATTTCACTATTTTTTTTTATATTTTAAGATCCTTTTTTAGTAGAAAGATTTGCCTATGTCAACAGCATATTTATTTATATTAAGATCACAATCCTTCGATTTGCAGAGTCTTATATTACATAGATCATATTTATTTACTAAATTCTCTTAATTCACAAATGGATTCTAAACATTTTACTTATTTAAAGAAGCTCTTTTTGTAGGAATCACTCACCCAGCTTAGCATATTCTTTAGAGAATAAATTAATCTAAAACATGTTATGTCTAAAAAATATGACTAATTCATTTAAAAAAATTCAAGTATATTGTAATAAACACATTTGCACACATACTGACAAATGTTTTCAACTAATGTTATTATAAGAATATTCCATTTATTATCCTCCATCTTATATTTTCTAATTCAGAATTGAATGAAAATTTTATTGACAGGCTCCTCCATCTTTACCTACGTACACATATCAATGTATATATCTTGATATGTAATTTGTGACAATAAACAAATAGAAAAAATGATATTTTTTTAAAAACAGCAATTATTTTGGTGTATTTAATAAATATTAAAATATCTAGATTTTTAGTTAGTTTGTTTAAATGTGATAAATACATAATTTTATATGCCAAGAAAACAATAATTTTAATAAAATTTCAAAGTTTACATACGTTTATATTTATTAAAAATATTTACTACCTCTTTATACAAGTTTTTTAGAAGTTTTAAATAAATAAAGTTTTTAATATGAAAAACTCTGTCCTGTTTGGGAGTAAATATTTCTGATAAAATTTAACATTTGAAATCAAGATTTCTGAGGTGAGCAATACTATAAATAGAATGTTTATCAACAATTGAAGAATATCGTATATCCTCTGTTATAAAAAAATCTTATTTCACAACATATTATAACTCAAAAAAAAATAATTTAAAAGAGACATTTTGGAGAATTTTGTATGGGTATAATAATGTTTGGAAAGATGGTTTAAACACATGAGCTTCTTATGAACTCACAAATATTAAACAATTTGGTTATTATTATAATAACAAAAAAAATATTTATTTTATAATAATAAATAAGTAAAAAGAAAAGAAAAATTTAACTTTGGTATCATTCAAATATAATCATAAGTTGTTGCTCACAAATAAATAAATAGATGTTTTTTTATCAACATAACAAATGATGTAAGATATTCTAATTTATTTTTTTATATTTATAATTCATTTTGTCATTGACAATATTTTTTAAACTTTTATTTATTTGTTTTTAATCTGTTTTAATCTGTTCACACATACACACCTACATGCTTTTCATCAAACACATTCTCAAAAGTTATAAAAAGCGAATGTTACTAGTTTTGATTAATATATTACTAATAAAAAAATAGAATTTATGTAACAAATAATTTGGCATTGCATATCTACAATATTAAACTTATTTAACACAAAGCTCAAAATTTATGATTAACTAACTATTCATATTCGTAATCTTCATTTTGAATAGAATTTGTAGCATAATGAAATTATCTTTAGCATAATTATTATTTAAAACTAATAAAAATAATGAAAAATATTTTTAAAATATTAAAATTGTATCGAAAAAATTACCTCAGGGTCAATATGGGTTCTCTATGCTTTAAAAAAATCATTTACAATTATAAATATAAAATACATTTTATATTTATTAAAAAATAGTCGAGAGATCATCGCAACTGCCTTGCAAGCAAGTAGTTGGTTGGAGACGGATGTGGGTTCGCCTCCCGGCCGATGCTATGACATATGGAGAAAAGAAAAAAAACTTTGAAACCAAAAAATTATTTTTAGAAATAATGTAAACTTATTTGTATTTATATATTGGACTATTTCCATCATCTAGTATTAAGTATTGAATGTCTTTAGAAAAAATTAACTTTATTTAAATTTTCAAAGTACATTCAATTGTTAGTAATAGCTTACAGGTTAGTATATCCACAATGTTTCAAGAGGTATTTTTTCCTCTCTTCTTTAGGTGTGCCTCTCAAAACCTTATGCATATAATAACCTGTGTGTTATTACTAACAGTTGAATGTACTTTGAAAATTTAAATAAAGTCATTTTTTTCTAAAGGCATTCAATGCTCAATACTAGATTATTGAAATAATTCAATATATAAATACAAGTAAAATCCCACCATCACAAACCTCCAAGAAAACAATATAAACTCATCTTTTATTCTTGCTAAATTGTGAAAGACCACTCATAATTTAAAGCTGATCTTCTTATAATATCTAGCATCTATGAATAAAAATAAAAACTAAACTATAGAAAATTATCATTAAAATGCAATCAGTCATATATCAAATAAAAATACAACTTAAATTATAAATTAATTATTATTATAATATAACCTTGCAATGCAATATCACAACCGAAACTGAAAACTAAAACTGATAAATATCACTACCATATTATTATGGAGCAGGTAATATAAGATTACAGCATCAATCTCAAATCATTATAAAGTGAATTAGATAAAAGTTAATTATTAACCAATATAAAAACTAAATTAATTTTATTTTTTAATCTTTTTCTAACTATAAAATACTCATTATCAAGTTATGACTATATATATATGGCACACAAGCAATGAAAAAATACTTGGTTTGGTTAATTCCAATAAAATATATAAACTCTGTTTTGGCTCTTTATATATATATAAAATACATATTTTGCGGGTTCATCCATGTTAAAAAATTTTAATATTAATATTCCGATGTTTCGACCTGGTCACACAAGTCATCTACTGGGTGATAAAAGGTAGAAAGACGGTTGTAGAGGCGCTACAATCACTGATTTGAATAAACGTTAAAGTTCAACCAATAGCAAAAATGTTAAATTTAAGAATGTTTTTTAAAAAAATCTTTCCAAATAGGAGGAAGCTTGCATGTATCATCTCGCTCATATATATATATATATGTGTAGGTGTGTGTGTGTGTGTATCTGTGTTAAATGTAAGTGTTTAAGTAATGAATGCTGTTCTAATAAATAATATAAACCTCCAACTTAATATTTGGCAATACAATAATAAGAAAGTATTTTACTTTCTTATTTGGTTCTCTTTATACATAAGGAAGATTGTCTTCAGTACTTAAGACAGAGAATGTGAATACTAATCAAATCAATTATTTATTGCAAGATAGTTATAAAACAGAATGATTCTTTATTTATCTAGGGGAAGAAGTTTCTTTCTTGTTTTAAAGTTCGTTACAAATATTTAAATGATTTATATTTAATATAGTAAATCACAACGTATAAATTATTTAAATATAAAGTTTAAAATAAAAGAATGTTTTTACTTTTATAAATATCTTACAATAAATAATTGGACTGATTAATATTCTACTCGCTGCCTAAAGTATTCAAATTAATCTTATTTATGTACTTAGAGAACTAAATAAGAAAGTGAAACTATTTTCTTAAAATCATACTGTCAAATAAGATTGAATGTTATAAATATTCCTATTGTGATTTACTGTATTATATATATGTCTTAGTAATAGTTCAATATTAATAATAATTCAGTATTTTTAGTACTAATAGATAAATAAACATATTGCAATGCAACAATATCCTTTTAGCACAACAAACTATTATTAATATTACTCATATAACAAAAGAAATATGTTTCTAAACCCATTATAAATAATTATAATTAAAGACATATTGTTTTTTAATATAAAAAAATGAAAATAATCTGAAATATATACTTTAATTAAATCATTGCAATATAATTTGTTGAATAGTCAATAATATGTTTAAAAATACATATATACAAGCAACAACGATTACAAATTATAAATTATATAGAAAAGCCTTTTTTGGAAAATTATGTTTTTTGCCTTTTTCAATATGTCTCCAGAATACCACGATTTAAAGTACATACAGTGACATCTATATCAATACACGAGAGAAGACAGATAAACAAATGGATATGGAGCATTTATAACAGGGTAATTTTGTAGTAGGATTGGAAAAAATATCATGTAATAGATCGTGTTGAATATTCATTTGTTTATCTGTCTTCTCTCAAGTATTGATATAGAAGTCACTGTATGTACTTTAAATCGCGATATTCTGGAGACATATTGAAAAGGGCAAAAAACATAATTTGCCAAAAAAGGCTTTTCTATGATACTTTTATAATTTGTAATCTTTGTTGCTTGTATATATGTATTTTTAAACATATTATTTACTATTGTATAATTGAAGTGCAACATAAATTCTGATTCTTTTTCTGTATAGTAATTTGTTGAATACATTTTTAAAAATTATGACCTTTTTATATATAAGTATACCTGATAAAAATATATGTATATGTCAGTTAATAAATATATTTATTTATTTCATAATAATATAGCAAGTTGTAAAAAATCAAAGTTCATGGAAACAAGGAGAACCTGTTTGTCCTTGATAAGCAGTGCGTTATGTATAGTTACTTTATTGTTTACTAATTAACAATTTTATTACATTGAATAAGCATAAAAATTCAATTAATATTTACAAGCACACAGTAAGAATTAAAATATGTATATATAATATTTTAACGTAACTATTTCACTTTAAATTATTTTAACAAATTAAAATGATTTTATACAGTTTCAAATAGTACTTTACCAAAAACAAGTTTTTAAAATTTGATTTTAAAAATAAAAAAAAGTTTTTGTTTGTTTGTTTGTTTGTTTAGATTGTGCCTTATGACTGGATTATTAAATTTACAATATTTTTGTAAATTATTTAATCATAAATGTTAATTAAATTATTAAGCATTTGTAATTTAAATTTTTTAAATTAAACTAATGTGGATGTGGGCTTGATATTTTTATGTTGGTTGCTTAATCAGGGAATCTGATTTGATCCTTGTTAGATTAAAATGCAATACTTCCTGCAGAAAATTTTTTATACTTTTGAAGTGATATTAAATTCATTGTTGACATGGAATATTTCTTTAAAAATATTCTTTGTTTAATTTTCAGGAGGGAAAAAAACATCCATAAATTATTATCTGTTGACATGATAAGATGCTTTTTGTATAGAAAAATTTAAAAAAAAAAAAAAAAATCCATATTCACAAAATGTGTAAATATAAAATAGTTTGGTTTGAAAAAGTATTTAATTAAATTTAAAAACAATTAATTAAAACTTTATTTTAATTATTTCTTTGAGAAATAATTAAGAATAAATTTTATTAAAAAGTATATCAATTTTAAAAAATTATGTCATGCTGATTTTTATTTTTATTTTTTCATTCAGAATAAATATTTTATTTATCCTTTGCAAGTTTAATACAATAATTGAGTAATAAATTTAGAAACAAAAATTTTCGGAATCAATTCTCAATTGAATAATGTAATAAAATTTGAAAAAAATAATTGAAGAAAACTATTATTCTGCCGCTAGGGGTGCTTCATTATCACATAACTTCCTAAATAACTGAGCATATTATTTTGTAAAGATTTTGTTTTCTAAAAATTGATACCATTTTATTAAAAATTATTTTTATTAAAAGATTTTAATAAATCTTACTTTGAGACTGTATTTTATAAGATACAGTAATATTTTTTAAATAATATTTGTTTGTTTGTTTTTTGTTTTTGTTTGTTTTTTTTTTCTTTAATAATTGCTTCTGAGTATATGTTTGGAAAAATATCAAGATTATTTTACATTAATTACATTACTTAACATGCATATTATTTTTTCAAAATACAAATAGAAGTGAAAGTGTTTTACACTTGGAAAAAATCTGAGATAAAGTCAGTAAGTAGATTATAAAAATATCCAAGAATAAAAAACAATTTATGAAATAGAAACAACAATTTGCAGAGAAAATGATCCTCTAACTTGTATTTTTGTATTGGACTATTTCCATTATCTAATATAAATATTGAATATCTTTAGAAAAATTTAGCTTTATTTAAATATTCCAAATACATTTAACTGTTAGTAATAGCACATCAAATAGGTTAGTATATGGACAACATTTTGAGAGGTATTATTCTCCCCTCTTTTTCGGGGGTTGCTGGCCTGACCAGTGATAGTACTAGCATGAGATTCAAATCTAAACCCTTAGATCCTTGAGTATTGAATTTTAAGATAATGCTCTAACCAACTGAGCCATCCTGCCAAAGGCAATAGTCAGTAGAAATTTCATATACTTATCTATGAGTTTCTTCCTGATTTCTCCACTTTTTCCTAAGAGCAAAGTTGATTAGTGGTTTCCATACATTATGTACAGTCGCAGTAGATTGGCTTATGACATTTTTGTCATTGTCATGTGAGCAGCTTCTTTAAATTTTCTTCTTTGTCCCTTTTTTTCTCTATTTAATATTTTTGTATTTTCCCAATTGAGCATGTGTTCATTTGCTCATACATGGTCTGCTACCTTAGACACATCTGTTTTCTCTCTTCTAATCATCAGTTTGTTTTCTTGCAAGAAAAAACTGATGATTAGAAGAGAGAAAACAGATGTATTTAAGGTAGCATACCATGTATGTCCCAATGTTCAATTGGGAAAATACAAAAATATTGGATAGAGAAGAAAAGGGATAAAAAAGAAAATTTAACAAAGCTGCTCACATGACAATAGCAAAAAATCCTGTAAGCCAACCTACTGTGACTGTACATAATGTATGAAAACCACTAATAAACTTTGTTCTTAGGGAAAAGGGGAGTAATCAGAAGGAACCTCATAGATCAGCATATGAAATTTCTACTGACTGTTGCCTTTGGCAGGATGTCTCAGTTGGTTAGAGTGTTACCTTTAAAATTCAATACTCAAGAATCTAAGGGTCCAGGTTAGAATCCCATGCTAGTACTGTCACTGGTCAGGTCAGCAACACCTGAAGAAGAGATGAGACTAATGCCTCTCAAAATATTGTGCATATACTAATCTGTTTGATGTGCTATTACTAACAGTTGAATATATTTGGAATATTTAAATAAAGTTAATATTTTCTAAAGACATTCAATACTCATACTAGATGATGGAAATAGTCCAATATAAAAATACAACTAAAACACCATCATCACAAACCTTCAGGAGAACATGATTCTCTAAGTATTTGTATAGAATATATAAAATGGATTGAACAAAACTTTTCTAAAGGTGGCAAAGAAACACACCTTTCAAAAGTTATTGAATCTTTGTTTATTACCTTACAATAAATATTTTCAATATTTTCAAGATCCTTAATATTTAGATATTTGGTAGAAATTCATTAGATTTGTAAAGATGTTTTCAGTACTTTTACATTTATAGTAAGAAGATTTGTGATAAAATGGTTTTATTTTATAAAAACTGGATATGTATTATAAAAAAATCAGAAACTTCAAAGCTATAAATAAAGTTTTAATACAAAACATTGTCTCTGAGATCCAAAATTTGATTTGCATGTCAATCAAGTCATTGTAAGCAAGGATGAGGATGAATAGAATAATAGAAAATATTGCCTAATGGTTTAAAACCTATGTGGAGGAAATGCTTTATAATATTCTGAGAAAAGAAGCTGTATAATTATCTTACTATTGTAAAATAAATTATCAACAAAAAATGCAACCAGCTTTCCAAATGTGCAAAGAACATCATTTATCTTCAGATGAATTTTATTTTTGTAATAATCACTAGGCACAATTGATGACTCTTGAAGTATTATCTAAAGAAAATAAAAGAAAAGGAGGGCAATAGTAACATATAAAAGTTTGGCAAAATATATTGACTATGTCGATTTAAATGATAAATATTTTATAATTTATGAAGATGAGAATTTTTTCCAACCTTTAATCATCTCATAAAATTACAATGATACACTTGACATATAAATCCCTCAAATTGATATTTTTAAAGGTTATCTTAGACACACCTGGATAATTATTAGGTATTGAGCAATTTTGGGATGTTGCTGAAACCAGCTACTAAAAACAGACATATGTACCAGTTAATTATACTGCAATAATGTGATGTGAAGTAGCTTTTTTTAGATGAAATCAGAATCTTTATGCATAAACCATTGGTCCAGAGACAAATGTTTTCTTCCTCTGAAATTTACCCTAACTCATCTACTTCTTACTTCTGAATACTAAATTACTTTTTCATTACTGATTTTTTAAATCTCATTTTAGTGAAAGTTGTTTTGTTAATTTCATATTTATATTATCATATTTCCCAGTTTTTATTAAGATCTCAAACTAGAAACCATAAATTTTCTCCCTCTATTTCGTTTAGCTTAAAGTTTCTTTCACTTTCCATACAATCTACCTCAATCCTCTTTAAATATACTGTGATTCAAAAATAAATATTCACTTCTCTTTCTCCATTTCCTTATAAAATTCATTTATAATCTAAATCCATCTATTTTTGACTTAATTCACTATTAACTAAAAATTATGTCATTCTAACAATTAATAATATGCTACTTCTACTGTTTTATAAATCTTTTTATAAAATTTTATATATTTTTAGTTTTTATATAACTTGAAACTTGATCTTTCATAACTCTATTTTATTTTATTCTAAACAGTTTATTTATTCTCTATCTACTCTCTCATAATTACATATTTCTATGTTTTTATGAGACATGGTACAATCTTTCAATTATATATTGCAATTAAATTGGATTATACTGCCACTTAAAAGACAAATAAATATGTATTTCAGATTATTAGATAACTGATATTATAGAATCTATAGTTGTTAAATCACATCTTCATTGGTTTGATTGTATTAAACAAATTAGCAATAACAGACATCATAAAATGTTGAGCATGGTTTTGGAAGATGAGATAAATGTAATTTCAAAGGTATTTTAAAAAATTATAATATTCATTATTTGGGAAAATATGATTGATAATAGAATACAATGAAGAGATACAATTAAATGAAATACTGAATTCTTTCAGAAAGAAAAATGTGCTATAAAAAAGATTATGCTAATGTTTCCAAATATCAAATAAATAAAACAATATGTTATATGAACCATACTGTGAACTAATATAACTTCTAATAAAATGACTACTTGGTAATCTTGAATTTATCCTGTCATAAATTGACTTTTTTTAATGATTTAAAGACCACTATCAGTCAAAAAATATTTTTAAAAAATTTCAAAGTGAAATGTATAGTTTTAATTACAGTTGCCAAATTATATGCTTATCTCAGTGCTTTCCTTTCTTCATCTTAGTTCAATTATATCACAGCCATCCATCAGCCCAGAAGTCACACCAACTCTCACACTAATGTACTTTTTCAAATAATCCATATAGCACATGTTACAATTTAATTTCTTATGGACATTTTTTTTGGAGATGTTTATTCTTAACTTCATATAAGATGTATTTAAATAATTTTTAGACTTCTATTACATCATACATTACTAAAACATATAATCAGTCATGTGAAAAAGATCAAGGATGCCCAAGTTGTACATTTTATGCTGGACCAGCACTCATTAATTGGCCCAGATAACAATCTCTTACACATATCTTCATCATTTGATTCACATATATATAGATAGCAAATTACTGTAGTTTAATTGATAGGTTTCAAATTTCCTGCACTCACAACTTTGATATAAACCATTTTATGGAAATATATTCATAACTTTTACAAGTCATTTATTAAACTAAATATTATCATAGTCTAAATATATACTTAAATATAACTTAGTGAACAATATATCTGTAGTGTTTTATATATATATATATATATATAAACTACTATTAGGTCAAATTGTTATTAAACAAATAAAATACCTTATAGTGAAATGGTAGTTTATTCACTCACCATATGTAATAAGTAGGTTAAAATCTGAGATAAAGAAACTTGAAAATGTTTTCAATAAGCTTATCATATTTTTTCAGGTAATTGGCTCATAACTAACCAGTTAGTCAGGTGATATTGATTAGTAATCAGTATCAAACTATTCTTAACTAGAGAATAAACTAAAAATGCAAAAGTGTTTAAACTCTTATCACCCATCCTTTGATAATATTGATGAGGACTACCTTCTCCTTTATTATTTTTTATGAGAGGTTGTTTAAGAGGCTTTTGTTCAGCACTGAAATATTTAAACTTTGTTTTACCTCTTCATTTGCCTATAATTAAAGCAACATATTTAATTAAACAAATTAGTGTAACTACTTGACAAATGTTAAATAATTAAACATATTTATATGTATTTTTTGGTCTTATTAATGCTTTCCTCATTTCATTGTATTGCAACATCAACCAGTGCAGAATCTCAGACTTCTCTCATCATGCATACTTTTTGTGAACACCTTGATTCATCAAGTGAGCTATAGATATTAAATACTTGAGTCTACACATTATGTTGATATTTCACTATTCTTTCTTTACTCCGTTCTCAAGTGAGGTAGGATTTAGTTTCTATTTATTTTTAATATCTTAGGGAAGAATGAACAAACATTGTATTTTTAAGATATTTTCAAGTTTCTTTTTTCAAGGGAGAGGGAGTTATCATCACAATTTTGATAAACCTTATATTGCAACTATTCATTAGTATAGAAACTCAAATGTACACCCTCATATATATTGTTTATAAACAACAAACAATTATTTTTCTACACAGCCACTTATTTTGCTGGTTTTATACATGTAATATTAAATTATTATTTTGGATTAACTTTATAAAAGTGTATGTATATATTGCTTCACTTATTGTATACTGCAGTTTACAATAATTGCTGACATATCTAAAAATCTGTGCCACATTGTTCTATTTGCATTGTATATTAACTCAATTAAATTTACTTTTAGCCTTTTTCCATTTCTAAAAGAAAATGGAAAGAGATTTTGTAAAACAATATTGGTTAAGATTAACTTTATATTAATAATAAAAATATTTATTTTTCATAATAGTTTGTAGAAATGCTAAACATATTTTCCTACTTAACTAATTTAAAAATCATGTTTAATTTACAGGGATTTCACTTGATGCAGATAGTCTGTTAATTTCTTTTATCTTTCGTTAATAAAATAATGTAACTCATTCATAGATTGAAAAACATATCAACAAAAATATACTTTTTTTTAGAATTAACTTATACTGCATTTAATTAGCTTATCAGATGTTAAGAATAAATATTGATCACATAATAACAGTGATCTATAAACAAATTTAAAAATGGAACAGATGTACAAGCTGCAGCATATTTTCTCTGTAATTTACAATTAACAACACAATCTTATTAATCTCAGTTCATCGTCATATATTTATAAAAGAAATGGGATAAATGTATAGAGAATGTATTGAAGATAAGCAATATAAGAGGTGGAACATGAAATTAGATAAGTGTTTAGAGAAAATGATATATATTTTTTGAAAATGAATGTCAATAAACAAATAATTTCCATTTATATAATAATAATAATAATAATAATAATTTTAACAAGGCTGTAAACCTTAGCAATGAGCATCTGAAAAAATCGTCACTAGGGACCTCTGTGTTTTAAAGACCTACAGAGGTCCCTAGTGACGATTTTTTCAGACGCTCATTGCTAAGGTTTACAGCCTTGTTAAAACTATTACTGAAATAATAGTGAGCGTTTAATAAAATTTATAATTACAATAATAATAATAATAATAATAATAATAATAATAATAATAATAATAATAATAATAATAATAATAATAATAATAATAATAATAATAATAATAATAATAATAATAATAATAATAATAATAATAATAATAATAATAATAATAATAATAATAATAATAATAATAATAATAATAATAATAATAATAATAATAATATGAAAGGTTTATAAAAACATTAGAGGTAGCTTATTATTATTTGGTGAAAGGGCAGAAGTTTTAGATATCAGGAAAAAAGAAGATAAGATTGAAATAAGGATTTGGATTTTAGATGCATCTTATATAAAATAGAAGAGTATTAATCATATATTTTTGAAGTACATGTTGTTGAAGGAGGCTCTAGTTAAATTGTATGAAGAATGGAAGAATTTAAAGACAAAGGGAATGAAAGAAATGAAGATTTCATATTTTTTGTTTAGGTCTTTATAAAAAAAAATGAGGAATATGAAATAGTATACTAGAGGTAACAAAAAATTGGATAATAAAAAAAGGAAATGAATCAGAGATGGCAGAATAATTTAATTATAAGGAATAAGAAGAATGTGAATTTATTATAGCCTATGCACAGAAACTATATCGTTGTTTGAATAGAAATCCTTGTATATCACAATTTAAATAGCCAACATTCATGCATATGCATAGTGGCTAGTTGCAATAAATTATTGAAACTAAAACAATGACTATACCTCAGTAGTCTACTACTTTAAAAGTTAATTGCTGTCTAGTATTTTTAGGAAATAAATCATTTTTGTAAAGAATACCCATCAAGGTTTTGTTTATGAGGATACATGTTTATCACTTCATGATAAGATATTAAACAAAGCCTTTTATGGAGCTGATTTCAAAAGATTCTTAAAGTGAAAATCTTGTTCAGTTTAGCACAATTATAGTGTATTAGACTCAAAACCTTAAAATTCTAGATCTAAACCCAATTAGTCTTTTCTGGTAACTAAATATCATATGACTTTCTAAGCAATAAACTATTTGTTTGAGTGTGAGAGTGTTTTTTGTCTTATATTATGTAATAGCAGTGATAGAATAATGGATTTGGAAGCTAAAAGTTCTTGCATCAAAACTTAATTTAAAACTTCTGTTGCTCAAATCTTCTGTATTGTTTTTGGTTTCACATTTCATTTTATAAGCGATTTGCTGCCGTTTCACGTGTCTGAAATATACATGTATATAGTAATTTTAGATAATTATAAAACAATATACATATATTTGGATGATATTTTTATACAAATAATTTATGTTCTCAGTGACAAACTTATTTAAAACGCTAGCTAAAATGTAAATAGTAAAATCTAATATAGTAACAGATGTTTAGGTTTCAACAAATACAAAAGATTAATTATTTTATGAAAGTAAAATTTCTTTGTTTGTTCTTATTAATTGTTGGGAAGATTTTAATATTAGTTTGCTGACGTTATCGTTAAATCTTTTAGAAGAAATATTTCCTGTTCGCATGAAATATATAAAAAGATTAATAGCTTTATTACCTAAAATTCTTTACCAAACCCATCTATTTTTAATAAGTTTGCAATTAAGTACTTAACAAGAAGTGTTGGATTGACTGGTAAATTAAATTAGTAACAAGTTTAAATTAAATACACTCAGAAATGCACGTAAAAAATATTTTAATAGTTATTTAAAAGGCACTTTTATGATAGAAAATTAATATTTAAAATCATATAAGTTAAAAGATAAAACAATAAATATAAAAATAGATAGATTAATAATAACAAGATATATCAAAATATATGCCACTTAAGCATTACTTTTTTAAAAAAAAAGAATAAATGATAATATTAAAAATATATTAACATTATTATAAAAGACCTATATAAGAAATATTAAAAATATATTAACATTGTCATATAAATACTTATATAAAACATATTTTCAAAATAGGAAAGATGATAAATATAAATAATAGTAAAGAAATAATTTAAAATATAGCAAAAAATTTTAAAATAATATTAAAAACGATTAATAAATTTACGAAAGTGTAAACAAAGCTAATTTAATTAACTAGATTCACTTTTTAATTGACATTTATCTGAATGAATAACGATGGTCTCCTACTATACATATAATTTAGAATTCAAATCTGCTTGGAAATTGAAAATTATTTCAGATAGCTGAGTTTGTCGTTTAATCAATCTAGCTAACTATCCAACAATTAGCAATTGAATGGATATCTAGTCATTGCTAATTTTTGAGTTGTATCATCTAATTCTAAAAATGATTCTATTGTTCCAAATTTGTAAGTACTCAGTATTGCAGTAATTATTATGGAATATCATTCTTATTCACTACAATCAAAATACTTTCAATAATTTTGTTGAATAGGTTGTGTCCTATCACAGATGAATGATTAAATGAGACTCCATGTGGATTTAGAAAATCAAAAAGTATTATAGACATGGTTTCTGATTCCAGTAAAATGCAGTAAAAACTTTCCAAAAATATAATTTACTCATGGAACTGCATGAAATTAGTTGGTCATCTAAAAATTTATTTTATTATAATAGAATAATTTTTCTAAATAAATATGTATATATATCATTCACTTGTTTGGGAGTAATAAATGTTATTGGTACAAGTAATATTTAAGCTATTTGAAAAAAAAATCATATTAAAAGAGAATGTGTATTAGCTCCAACTTTGTTTTAAAAATGTGGTCTTTGAAGTGTTTAGAGGCAGCTTAGTGACTTGGGTATCAAGATGTGATGGAGGTTTGATAGCGGAATTTTTACTACAAATTAATCATTTAAAAGCAAAAAAACAGGACTTCATTTTTTTTTTTTTGGTTTCTGAACTAATAATATGCTATGATTGCTATTTTTTCAATTCTAAAAAAGATCTGTTGATTGTACTTAGTGTTGTGAATACAATATACAAAGATTTTACTTCAACAATTAATTTTCAAAAAACTTAAGTCTTTTATTATCCAAAGATGGAAGAAAACTTCAGCAGCTTTTAGTATGAATGGATATCAACTTGAGAATGTGAGTGAAAGTAAATGATTTTTAAATAAAAAGATATATTTGGGCATAAAAGATACAATATGCTCCTGTTACTCTTAATGAATTATAAGATAGAGTATTTTATCATACTAAAATAACTACAGCAACTAAATTAGTTACATATAAAGTTGCTATTTTATCTAATTTATTATAAAGAAATGAAAATGGACTGATTATTACCATAAAGACATTATAAAAATCTCATTTAAGAATGCTCCTTGAAATTCTAAAAATAAAATGGCAAAATCATAGAACTAATGAATATGTTTTTCAACTTGCTGCATGTATTACTATAGAGTCCACTATTATAAAATTATATCATAACTGAATTGGTCATGTGACACAAATGAATCAATAGAATTTCTAAAAAACAATATTTTATGGTGAACTTGAGCATCATTTTAATGGCAGAGAAAGTCCTTATTTACATTATATTGTTTATTTCAAAGATATTCTATAAATGTTTATTATTGATTGTATTTAATAGATAAATATGACTGAAAATACAATACAATGGAGAGCTACAATTAAACAAATGATTAATTATGTTGAAAGTATCATATCGTGAAAAGGTCTCAATAAGAGATGAAAACTGGATTGATAAGTAAATAATTGTAAATATAATTAATCATTTATTTCAATTTTATTTAGATTGATTATTATATTAACTATATATCTCTAATAACATTGTGGATAAATAATTTTTATATTGGATATTTGATCATTATATATATATATATATATATATATATATATATATATAATATATATTAATTACATGTATACTGTCTATAAATGTAAATATAAATCCTCATATTTTCAATGATATGGATGGCTAAAGAGTTGTAGAGTGGAGAAGATCGAAGCTTGTCCATTAAAGTTTAAAGATCTGCTATCTTAATTTAAACTGAGCTCTGATTGTATATATGTTTTGAAGATGGTGATCTGGACCAACTGATGGCTGCTGGTTTAGCATGAAATATGTACATTGGAAATCATTTATCTTTTTCACATGTATGTGGTCATGTGTATTACTTGTATAAGATAGACTGGATAGCTATAATAGGGAGCTTGAAAGTCTGAATTCAAGTCTATAATATATATATATATATATATATATATATATATATATATTATATATATATATATATATATATATATATATATAATAAGATAAAGTAAACAATAAACTCTAGAATAAACTCTATAATATTCAAAACAATATATAAAAACAAATAATCACTATAGTCAGCTTACAGCCAGCCTATGGCACGACTGCCATCCTGAGTAAAATGCTACTTAGAATAGCAGTTATGCCACAATCTGTATATATTTATTATTTATTTTTATATATTTGTATTTAGAAGATTGTAGAGTTTATTCTAGAGTTTTTGTTTATGTGTGTGTCTTAAATCATCTATTTATTAAAATCTAATCAATATTGGCAAATGATTTTTTACTTTGTAATTTTGTGATGCATGGCTATATTTTCACTATTTTTTAACAACTTAGCATAAAATCATAACATTTCCTCAAGAGCTGAACACATAAAATTCTAAATAAGTATTTTATAATTGGATTAATTATATAAAACAATAATAATTATTGATATTTTTGTAAAACATTTGTCATAATCTTTGTAAAAAAGAAAAAGAAATTGCAGTTGTCAATATTTTCCACCTCAATGCAGGTCATCTATATTGTTTAACTAATCTGAAACTTATAATTAGATTTTTTCTTCATTTCAGTTTGTATCAATTCAATGGCAATTTTACTTGTATAAGTTTGCAATAGTATTTCAAAACAAAATATTGTCTTGTATAAGTGTCCTGATCAATGCCTTTAAAAAATTTATGCTGTCAAAATTAAAACTAATATAATCCTGAAATGTTCAATTCAGATGTCTACCCTGACTTTATTCAACAGCAAATCCATATCTTAAAATTGTTATAAGACACAGAACATTCTAATATATTGAAAATTGATTTTTGGTATATAAAATACTCTATTCTGATTGCTAATTATTTTCATCTAATAAAAGCCATCTCAAATTCAGTACAGTTGATTTATAAGTTAATTTATTTACAATTATCAATGTCTAACATTGAGTATTTTATAAAATACTTTACTTTTCTTTTCTATCCATAGTCTACAAACAGATTATACATCATTATAAAAACTTTATATTCATAGAGTACCAAAATATTTTAATATTGAAACTAATCATAACCTTTTTGACATTATCAATATTGCTCTTCATTTGTAATGTTTTATATTATGATGACTCAGCAATTCTCTATAAAAATATAAAAAATCTAGACAAAAAACATCAAGAATGTTGTATACTTAAAAAATGTCATTAAAGGAAATTTGAACATAGACTTTCAAGCTAGTCATCCACTCTGTCATATATAATTGATACACATGACAACATATATGTGAAAAAGATAAATACTCTTCAATATATATATATATTGAAGCTGTAAATATCCTATTCATATTTACCCTTCATTTAAAGCCAATGGTAGCAGCACTGGTATGGGGTTTGAACCCATTCTATGGCTCATGGCTGCCTGTCTCAAGCATTAGGCAAGCTATGATACTAATTCCATAATCTAATATTATATTTGTTTTATATTTGTATCACCATGTACATATGTGTGTGCACATACATGCACATGAAATAATCTTTATTGTTATATAATATGTATTTGTAATTTGTATTCATGTAAAAATTTAACCAATATTTTATCATTACAGTTATGCTTTAAATTATTGTATGTAAAACTAACTGGTTGATTAATTTCTAATATTTTAGAAATTTATTTATTTTAATTACTAAACTTGAATATTACAAATTTAAAAGTAAATTATTAAACATATAAGTGTTACATATAGTTCGAATAGTTAAAATTTTGTATTAATTATTTCAGTTTGTAACATTTATATTTATCACTCTATTGTAGATTATAAAGTATAACAAAATTCTAAGAATTTCATGATTAAAGTTTTTTGTTGTTGTTGTTGATGATGATGATTAAATTCTTTGCTAATCTCCAATCCAATTAAATAAGCTGTAGATTGTGAATTGAGATTAGGGCTTCCAGGACTCATTATAAAAATTTAATTAAAAATTTTGCTATGTTTTGTTTGTTTTTTGTTTTTTTTTAATAGGCTTGGGGAAGTTTGGATTTGCCATCTTGGTATGGGTCAAAAGCAAAATCATCATCAACACCAACCACAGAGAAACACCTAGGGAAAATGCAGTTGGTAGTTGTCAAAGTCAGATGGATATGATAGATAATTTTGGGATTAGATAAATAGCCCCAAAACATTTAAAAAGGGATTTTTATTTAGCTTAATTAGTGAAGAGTCCCATTTTATTTGAGAGAAAATTTCCAAAATGACGGTGTGAAAAGAAAATAGATTGTTCGTCCCAAATCTGTCGGCAAATCATCATCATGCTATGCAAGGCCGTAACATCAAGCTAGTACTAATGAACTGTGTCCCGAAAGCCTAACAAGATGAAAACTAGCTTTAATCAAGCCTACTGTAAAGAATGGACCGTTTGCCGATTGGTAATAAGGTAAACATCTTATTTCAATAAGCCAACAATTTTAAAATGTAATTTTCAATCTTTTTATTTTAAGCCCCCAAAGTATAGATTTGTAATGTTTATACAACTTTAACATGATATATATATATATAATCTTTTTCTTTAAATTCTCATTTCTTTTTATGTTTTAAATGCTTCCTTTTTGATTGTTTTGATATTTTATTTTATTTTTTTTTATTTAAACAAGTTTCACCTTTTTGTTTGTAATATTATCTATGCTAAATGTATTTAAAGATTATTATAATGCCTGCGTGGATTTTATAAAATAGTTATGTAAACGGCTATTAAAAGCTGCATTTAATTACCTATTAATTTAAATTAAATAGCGATCATAATGTGACCATGTTTCATGAGTACTGTTAAAATTTATCTCTGTAAATTATTTAAAAACGTATCAGAAAATATCTAATTATTTAAATGAAATAACCTCAATGTGTATATTATATTTATATATGTATTTCTATCAGTTTATGTAATCTCTATTAAAATTTAAGATCTTATATATATATAACGCTTGTAAGCCTTATATCATCAAATTACCGCAAATTTTAAATAATATTAAATAAAGCTGTAATTATAAATTTTATTAAACGCACATTATTATATTAAGTAATATTTACTAAGGATGTAACCTTAGGAATAAGCGTCTGAAAAATTCGAAGGTAGGGATCTCTACAGGTCTTAAACGCAAGCTTACGCTATGAAGAAAAGAGGGAATCCTTCTTTACTTCAACCTACTTTTATATATATATGAATAGGTGAAGCTGAAGTGGTTAGATCTAAGAGTGTGAAGCTATTCAATACCCTACCTTCGAATTTTTCAGACGCTTATTCTTAAGGTTACAGCCTTAGTAAATATTACTTAATATAATAATGTGCATTTAATAAAATTTATAATTACAACTTTAAATTATCATAATAGATTTCTTACTATAAGATCTTTCCATTGACTCGTAGTAAATCGTAAGATTTCGCGAGTATTAATGTATTATAAGTATTGTGGACTTAATTAGTGAAGTATTGAATAGCTTCACACTCTTAGATCTAACCACTTCAGCTTCACCTATTCATATATAAAAAAAAAGTAGGTTGAAGTAAAGAAGGATTCCCTCTTTTCTTCATAGCGTAAGCTTGTGTTTAAGACCTGTAGAGGTCCCTACCTTCGAATTTTTCTGACGCTTATTCCTAAGGTTACAGCCTTAGTAAATATTACTTAAATAAAGCTGTGTTTTTTTTTTTTTAGATATGACTAACTCAAGGTTTTCGTAACCATAAAGATTTTAAAATGTGGAAGCAAGCTTCTTTCGTAAAACAAGCTTTTTTTCATAAAATCATCCCTCTTTATATTTCTTTTCATTAAAGACCCATTTCTTTTCTTTTATTGTTATGAACATTCTGTTGCAAAAGAACCATTTTATTGAATCAGAAATTAATATGTTGTGATCATTAATGACACAAACTTTATCTTTCTTAGGCGTTATATTTTGTTATAGGTGCAATTATTGCTTCTGTACCTTCCTTGCTTTGCTTATCTTAAGAAGTTGAAATAAATCAGCCCTAAATTCTTGATTCACACATGAAAGTCGATGAATTACCAGCTCGTGGATCTTGGTTTTCCTATCCTATCGAAGCATATCTAGATCACCTAGTGCATGAAAATCCCTATATGTGAACGATATGTTTTAATTAGAGAATTGGCATGTCCTCATGGGATTTCTTTATTGTAGTATAAAATATGTTTGGTTAGAGGATCAAGTATTTTATACCTTTTATATTTTTTTCTATTGTACAAAACATGTTTGGTTAGAGGACCACATGTTTCATACATTTATATATATATATGATCTGTATCAGTTAAGCAACGCATAGTTCAAGGATAATAATGATCACTTTAATTTATTGTTCTTGTAAATTCATACTGCCTCCATTCTTATTATTATTAATAGATTCTTTTATATCCTGAAACGCTCTTTTGAAATTGAACGTCTGTATTCGTTTATCATTAATAATTAAGTAAATAAGTGATCGTTTTTGGAAATGAATCGTTTGCTTCCGTAATGATATTTATTCTTTAAATTTGAATGTCAAGAAGGACTAACTTTTATTTGGTATTATTTTATTCTTGGCACCTTAATTACAAATGTCTTATAAATCTGTTGCACATACTCAACCGCATACTCAAACATTGTATATTTTATGTTTCATATGTTAAACTATGTAATTAATGTCAAGCAGTGGTGGTTGAGAGGTCAGCGATAGCTGCTTTACAAGCAGTTGTCTCTAGTTAGCAGGTTCACTTCCCAGCTGATGCTATGACACATGAAAAAAAAAACTATGTAATTAATTGTCAGTAATTGCAAATCAAACTATCTAAAGTCCCAAGTTGTATAAGTTGTATAAATAAATTTTCAATCGTGTAAAATCTATCATTATATAATGTAATAAATCTTTTTGATATGATTTAGATTGCTTTTCATTTATGTGTTCTGAATCTCTAGTATAAATTAATCTATTAATTGATGTTTTATTAATATTGAATTCAACATACATGTAATCGGTCAGGAATGTCATTATTATTATTACAGATCCAATTTATTAATTGTTACTAAATTAGTCCTCAATCATTCACAATGAATGTTTATTATTGAAGTGTTAATTCCTCATGTGTATCTTGATATTATATTACTCAGTCTCCTGGGAAACATGACCTCAGCTGGGTCAGAATAAGAAAAGGTATCTGTTGACATCATCAAAACCGTTATTTATTAGTTGGAAAGTTGGGGATTCATGCAAATAGGTAGGAGTCTGTGATTGCCCCTGACTTATGTGTCTTGTGCTTGGTTGGACTCTAGGTACTTTTGTTTGGG
Organism: Epiperipatus broadwayi; assembly: GCA_028023455.1. Classification (NCBI taxonomy): domain Eukaryota; kingdom Metazoa; phylum Onychophora; class Udeonychophora; order Euonychophora; family Peripatidae; genus Epiperipatus; species Epiperipatus broadwayi. The sequence goes on along the minus strand of JAQFVV010001045.1, from coordinate 74,557 downwards.
TTCCGGGTTTTGTTGAATGGATACACACTTTTGATCGGTACAGTATATATATATTATGCAGAACCAGCATTCATAAGTTAGCCCAGATCATCAATTCATATATATATATATATATATAATAATTCCAGTGCATAATGCTATACTGAAATAAATATACAAATATTAAGCATTAAATCACTCCATGTGGTTAAGAAATCCAGTACTGCCCTCTGTGAACTAATATATAAATACATTAGAGTTCGTATTTCAAAATAGTCAGCTCAAAATGTATATGGGGTGATTTAATGCTTTATATATATATATTATAACAAAACACTAATACATATATATATATATATATATATTATAACAAAACACTACCGACTATATATCTACGATATAGCAAACCTACATGCCTACGTATCTATATTTAATTAAAATGGTTTTGACTTAAATATTGTTATTCAAAACTTCTGGATTCATTCTCATACTTGTAATATATTCCCAATGCATATTATTGTCATCTGAAGGACTCCAAGTGCCAATCTTATACGAATATAAGAATTACGTGAAGTGAATATATTACCAACAAGAACCCTATCTTACGTAACATGGGAGGGGCTTTGACCATTGGCTAGCTCAGTCTCATGGTCAGATGGCATCACAACTGGGAGTAGTTATGAATGGGGTTAAGAGTTCTTTTTTTTAAACACACATAAAAAGAAATAAATAAATGGATCTATAAATAAATATCACAAAAGATTTGTTTTGAGTTTCATTATCAAATCAGTTTTTATTAAAGACTTATAAAGATCACTATTATTCTTTGGTCTTTTAGATAAGTAAATAAATAATTCAACACTCTACTTTTCATTCTGTATTTAATATTATTTAAAAAATGTAAAAAATTACTACTGTCATTTTTATATGCATGCATACACCATTCTTTCCAATAGATTTATCACACAAAATCAAGTAGTGAAGGTCGATACTAAGAAAAGTTTATTTCACTTGACATCCGACAATAATTACATTATTTATGTCCGCAATTAAATAGGACTAAGAAAATTTCATTAAATTAACTTAGATTGTCACATTCACTTATTTAGATGGTAATAATTTCCTTTTTTTATAAAGGAAAGGAAAAAAATCAGTACTTAAAGTTCTTTACCTGAGTTCCCTGGGGAATTAGTGGAAGCAGATTTATTTATTTTAAAGAGTTCCATTCATCACAGGTAATAACAGGTAATTCAATGCAAAGGTTCCCAATCTTCATGTCCATTGGTTGACGAGGTTCAGAATGGTTTCATATTGGGAATTATATTTTATTCCAACACATCTTGATGTTATTGGGAGAGGCAGCTACAGTTGGTTGGAATTAGGGGTTTGAATCCGATACGGTATGTTCTTACCCGACATTTCTTTTGGATCCGCCATTACGTAAAAAAAATATTAAAATTTTTAATATTCTGAATTTACTGTTCATGGCTGTAACTCTGCAGGACCAAGATGAAATGCATTGTGGGTGACTCTCTTTTATAGCCCCTTCCATTTGTTCTAGGAGTTTCTTTTTGATTTCACTTCCTGTTTCCAATACTAATTAACCAGATCTGGTTGTTGTGTGAAAACTTTTATCATAGCTTTTATTGTACATAAAAGAAAGTGAAATCTCATTTCTGCGGGAAACCTCTAATTTTTTAAATGTGAAATAAAAATCTCATTTCTCTCTTTTCAACTACCTAATCCATTTATACACACATTTGTCACACACATATATATATCATCTTCAAAATGACAAAGTCCCTCCCCCGTGTTTGTATATTTGTAACCACCATGTAATAAAAACCAATTAGTAATATTATTTGTGACTGGGTTCGAACCATATATACATAATAAATCATGTATATATGGTTTTGATTTTGATTAGAACAACATAAAAATATTGGAAACTAAAAGAAATAATAAAAGAAAAATTAAAGAGGCAATGTTAATATATAAATACGAGCAAAATTTAATTAATCGGCAAGCAGCAAACATTAAGATCACAGAATTATGGGAAAGTTGACATTGAATTATGGGAAAGTTGACATTTAAATGTGATAGTTGACAAAGCTACAAGGTAGTGAAAGCGCTTCTAAGTTATAGTTATACATATAATTTTTATAGACTTTTAATTATTGTATTTTTAAATATTTATTTATAAAGTTATGTATATTATTTTAAAGAAATACAGACATCGATTTGAAATATTATATATATATAATCACAGTTCAGTTTATATTAAGATAGCAAATCTGCAAACTTTAATGAATAGGCTTCAATTCTCTCCATTCTTCAATTTTTTAGCCATCCACATCATTGAAAATCTGATGATGGCATGTTGAAAGCTCGTGTTTGGCAATTTTGTTTTCATATCCATGTTTACCAACTGATAAGTGCTGGTTCAACATGAAATACATATATTGGAGATCATTTATCTTTTTCACATGTATGTGGTTATGTGTATCGGTTATATAAGATAGAGTGGATGACTAAGGGAGCTTGAAAATCTGTGTTTAAATACCCTTTAATTTTATATAGCTTAAAGTATATATCCTATACTTGTATTTAAATATTTTAAAGTGTTATAATTTAATATACTGCTTTAACACATATACTTTATACTAGTCATCCTAATTAACTATTTTTACCTACTATTATATTTTGTTTTGACTATGTTATAAATTATTCCATTAAACTACACCTACATTTAGAAGCGATTTTATATTTATTTTGCAACTTTCCCCACTATATTTATTAATCAAATTAAAAAAAAAAAATAATTTAATCTGCGTAAATAATTTTTATTTTGTTTTAGTTATTAATGTAAAAATCCTCCTTCAATCTGTTAGAACTTTGAAAAGAAACTAATAACACAAAATCGTTCTTTAGGAACATAAAACTTACCTTATGCTGAGAAACAGCAATTTTAATTTCTCTAATAATTTTCAAACTTTTTCAGGAATTTCTTGCCATTATTGTATTTCCATTATTTTCTCAGCATTATACTTTCGTTGAACCTTAGGAAGACTCATTATTAGTATGACTTTCATTTCTACCCAACTGTTAGCAAAACTCTCTGCCAAAACTTACTAAAACTATTTGTAAATATATTTTATTATATTTTTTTTTTTTTTTTAGCTATTCTTACAAGTTCCCGTTTTATTACACATTCTTAAAACATATATAAAGACATATAAAGAAGACAACTATCTTAGATATGAGTATACCAACTGAATGTACAATTGGTGAATCACATACACGCATTGAATATTTAAAGATCACACACTAAAGAACTTTAAAATATGTAATTATTATATTACTATTATATATACATATACAACGTGTGTGTGCTATATACATATAAATATAATATGATAATCTAAAAGACATCTAATACGTATTTTTGTATTAGTTTAATAATAATCATAAAGGGAATCATTACAACATTAAAAGCTTTCAAACTATCACTCATTGTTGAAACTTATGAATAAAGAGATCTGAAAAAAATTAATATTCTAGATAGAAATGCATCAATTGAATGTGAAAAAGGAGCATTGCATCTATAAAATAAATACTTAGGATCATAAATTAAAGGCCATTAATTTATATAATTATTATATTATGATTATATGCACATCTACAGTATATACATAGGGGATTTGAACACAGACTTTCAAACTCCCTTCAACTGTCATATAACACACATATTACTACACACATGTGAAAAAGATAAATGATCTCCAATATACATATTTCATGCTGAATCAGTACTCACATTTAGTCCATATCATCTCCCACACACATATATAATCAGTGCTCAGTTTATATTAAGATAAAATATCTTCAAACTTTAATGGACAGGTTTTAATCTACTCCATCATCCAAGTCTTTAGCCAACCATTCCATTGAAAATCTGATGATAGTATGCAAAAATCCCTTGTGGATGCTGATATTATTGTTATGCCCATATTAACCTTAAGTCACTCTGACCCATCATATATAGGATCTTTCAAATACACAGCAGAGGGGTGGACAGGGTAGAAGATAAATCTAATATTTTTGAAATACAGTATTTGAGATCATTTATTTTTTTCACATATGTGTGGTCATGGGTATAGAGTGGATAGCTGAAGGAAGCTTGAAAGTATGTGTTCAAATCCTCTATATTGCATTCAAACTCCAAGTACATAAATTATGTTTACATTTCAAAAATATTATATATATATATGACAATTTAGGGATGTATAAAAATATATATCATTTTTATTAGTATTAATAATGATTACAACTAAATAATTAGTGCAACATTAATTAAATATGAAGATAAGAATTAATAAAAGAATCTCTAAAAATGCTTAAAACTAAAAAGATTAAATGCAGATTTTGTAATTATTTCTGCTCCCCAATAATTTATTCAGCACTGACATGGTTGCAAAGGTCACAGCAATAGATAGTTATGCAAATTCTTAGAACATTCTAGACCAACAAATGATTACTTCAGCAACCAATCAATTTCAAGCATATCACTACTTATTGTGAATATCAATCACTTCTTGGCTAAAAAGTTATCCTATAGACCTAAATTCAAACTTTTTTAAATTTCTTTAATTTTTATCACTATAATTTTGAACTGGCTGCAGAAAATAGTTATCTGTTAATTGAAAGGAAATCATTTAAGTTAAAATTTTAAAGGAACCAATACAGGACAAATTCTTAATGCTCTTTTCATATATTCTTGTCATTGCAGACATTATTGTTATGTGATTATTTATTTTAAAAAACAAACATAGATGGTTCAACAAAACACATTAACCAGCATGATGACATATCAGAGTTTTTCTTATCTTATCTCTCATAATACTTAAATGAAACATCAAGTGAGTGTTTTTGAAAGCAGAATAAATGTATGTGTAAATATTTTTTTTCTTATAAATATGTTTAGTCATGAAAGATAAGTCTAAATTTTTTTCCTTCTTCCAAGAACATCATAACATCAGCCAAGACAGCAATTGGCAGTCAAAGGTAGAATGTGTTAAGAATTTCCTGATTTCATCTGCAAGCTGCCATTTGATGACAACATTTTATTTAGGTATTTACAACAGTAGATCACTTTCAAATGAAGGAAGATTTTATGAATTAGAAGAACTGTCTAATATTATATGGAATATTGTTGGACTTCATGAAATTTGAAAAATGTAAAAAAAAAAAAAAAATACAAGTGAAGTGAATTAATTATAAATAAAAGAACAGTGTGAATATTGATGGTAAATCATATAGAGAAGCAAGATTAACTGTTCATATTTATGGAAGATACTAAATACAGATAATTCAGGCTTATGCCTAACACATTTTCATTGTCATGAAAAGAAATACTGAACTTTATGCTTTTGATCAGACTAAACAATATTTTAAAATTATCATGGAAAAATTTTGATGCTAGGAAATTTAAAATACTGTTGGTAAATTTTGTTATGATAATAGAAATGACAAACATATTGTCAGTTATTCAATATAATGTTCATCAATTAATTTTAAAAAAGCCTTTAAATTACTATTATTGTTACCATTTTGTTTTATTGTCATTCTCATACACATTTATAAATAAAATATGAACTAATTATTTTATTTAAATACTGACTTGCTTATTTTATTAATTTGTTCATTTTACCTTGAAAATATTGTTACAATGTTTTGTTTACTTGTCCTTTTGTTTTTGAATTATATTTAACAAGTAACTTTGAGCCACATTAACATATTTTCAACAGTTTATTTTGTAGTTAATTCATAACATAGAAATAATAAACTTGATTTATCCTTTTATTTTTAAATCTTGATTTATCCAGCTTATGCAATATTATCTACAAGAGTTAGCCTATTCTTCATAATTTGGCATATAAAGTAATAAAGGTTCTCTTTCTTCATTTATTTATCATCTCAATGAAATGTCCCATTCATACAGTTACAATTTTGATGCTTTAAACCTATAGGACATTATTAAGAGAACTTTCCCCTATTTATACAGTTACTATTTGCTGTGAAAATTTATGGAACATTATTAAACCAGAACCTTTTCCATATTCTGTCAATTACAATCTGGAACCTCAATTCATGGAGCATAACAAGGTCTTTCTCATCATTCTGTTAGTTACAATATAGTATCTATGTATGACTACTAACTTTTACAGTAATCTGATTATTAAGTTAAAACTAATCCATTTTTTATCTTTAAGTGACTGGTGCAGATACTATTATCACTAGCTTATGTGATATAAGTTTACATTATCAGTTTTAATAGACTGTTATCTTGGATATTTTGTAACTGGAAATTTTCTTTAGATTATCACAATATAAATTTCCATTTATATTCCAATATTTACATGTGGGTATTACATAAAAATATAAATAATTCTATATTCTGTTTCTTAATTTATGTACATGTATGTATCTACATGCACATACTTTTGTGTGCATATATGTATGTGGATCTTCTTATAAGAATAGTTATGAATTTATATGTACACATGTGTTGGTATATATATATATAGTTTTACTTAGATCTTTATATCAGTTTATCTACATTTATGGATGTTATTAACTATTTGTAATGTGAAAGATCTTTATATCAGTTTATCTACATTTATGGATGTTATTAACTATTTGTAATGTGAAACAAGTATTTTATAAAATATTCTATTTTATTATTTAAAAAAGTTTTAGAACGTTTATAAAATTGGCATTTTTTAAAAAATAGCAGTAAAAAAGTGATCAGTTTAATAAAAATTTATTAAACCAAAAAAAAAAAAAAAATGCGGATTATCTTAAACATTGTAACAGTGCAATGCGACTTACTTTTGCTTATACAATAGATTTATATTTGAATCAAAATTGCATTTTTTTTAATTTGTAAAAAAAAAATATTAACATGTCATACAAAGAAAATTGTGAGTTTTATTTTTCCAAATTCAGTAACGTCTTATGTTGTGTATATATATATATATGTCCAAAAGATGGCGCTATACCAAAACCGCCGAACAAGTGTAAGATTTGTTTTACATAAACGAAAAAAGAGTCAGAAATTAACTACCTCTTTCATTTGCTCACCCCCAGATCAGCTGATTTCAAGCTGGTTTGCTCTCCTCAGTGGGGGATAGAGTATAGAAACTAGATCTAAAACACTGACTCTCAAGTGTTTATGCAAAACGTTTCTATCAGATTGCAAGCGTGAATTTTTCAAACCGGTAAAGTCTTCAAACTCAGCCTAGCAAGCCAGATATTTATATGGGTCTGATCTCAGTTCAGAATCACCATATAATCAAAGTCTCTGCAATATATATCATTGCAAGAAAACTTTAAAGGTACATTTATGAAAAACAAAAACAAGTTAATCACGTAACCTGCTATCACTTGATATTTATGTCCAAAAGATGGCGCTATACCAAAACCACCGAACAAGTGTAAGATTTGTTTTACATAAACGAAAAAAGAGTCAGAAATTAACTACCTCTTTCATTTGCTCACCCCCAGATCAGCTGATTTCAAGCTGGTTTGCTCTCCTCAGTGGGGGTTTTGGTATAGCGCCATCTTTTGGACATAAATAACAAGTGATAGCAGGTTACGTGATTAACTTGTTTTTGTTTTTCATAAATGTACCTTTAAAGTTTTCTTGCAATGATATATATTGCAGAGACTTTGATTATATGGTGATTCTGAACTGAGATCAGACCCATATAAATATCTGGCTTGCTAGGCTGAGTTTGAAGACTTTACCGGTCTGAAAAATTCACGCTTGCAATCTGATAGAAACGTTTTGCATAAACACTTGAGAGTCAGTGTTTTAGATCTAGTTTCTATACTCTATCTCCCACTGAGGAGAGCAAACCAGCTTGAAATCAGCTGATCTGGGGGTGAGCAAATGAAAGAGGTAATTAATTTCTGACTCTTTTTTCGTTTATGTAAAATAAATCTTACACTTGTTCGGCGGTTTTGGTATAGCGCCATCTTTTGGACATAAATAACAAGTGATAGCAGGTTACGTGATTAACTTGTTTTTGTTTTTCATATATATATATATATATATTCTTATAGCCAAGGTTGAATAAATACAGATCAACTTTCTTTAATGTATTTTTATTACAAACTTTGACATTACTCTAAAATATGTTATCCCAGTATAATTGTTTTATGTTACTCAGCAGTTGAAAATGACTAACAGCAAATATAGTGTAACATTAATATATAAAATATTATCAGTTAAATATATGATCCAAGTTTCTTTGCCTGTTAAAATATGAAATAACTATGATGCAGTTTAATAATTAATAGTAATCTTTTCTACAATATTAAAATACACTAGCTGTTTCATCATTGCCATCTAACAAATAATATTCAAATCGCAAAACAATTTTTTTACGAGAACTTAGAGAGATGTAAGTATGTAAGTTGATAACATAAAATTAATGTTAACTGCAAATAGTATATGTAAAAACTAAGTATATAAACATAGTAACATTTAATTTAAAAACATTAAATAATTAAGAAATTACAAGTGCTTTCAATTGTTTTAATATGATATTTTTTAATAAATTTTATATCTAAAATTAACTTTATGTGAGTTAATTTTAGAAATGTAAACAGTTGAAAAAGTTTTAATATAATAATTGAAAGTGCTTCTGTAGTTATTTATTTTTTAATGTTCTTAAATTAAATGTTACATACTCCATAGATTTAGTTATTATAAATAGTATACATGACGGTAGGCTGAGATGATCTAGCCTTATTTTTAATCTCATAAATTAAACAAATAAGCAGTTTATAATTAATAAGAACAATGTAATGACAAAACTAAAATAGAGATATTGATATTGCTATACTATGAAAATAAGTTTATATGAAAGTGTATCCATATCATGTGTGTGGATAACAATAATCATTTCAACTGTGTAGTATTAAATTGAAAATATTTTTTAAAAGTAAATATATTTTGAAGAAATAATGAGTAGCAATCGTTAATGGCTATGCAGATTATAATTAATCCAAGCATTAGTAATATTTAGATTTAGGCATGTGCATTTATGAGAATTTTTGCATATATATATATAAATCTTATTTATGAGAATTTTTGCATATATATATATAAATCTTAGGTAGACATATTGGTCAAACTATTAGCTCAGACAAAGTACAAATTTATAAATAAGTTTGGAAAAAATTAAATAGAGAAAAAAATATTGCTATATTTAAAGTATAGGATATAAAAGGTACATAAAATATTAAGTTAACAGACATAAAATGAATATTTTTGATAAAAAATAAAATTAGAAAGGAATTAGTATGATGAGTTGTATAGTTAGATTATATATAAAGTTCATCACCCTGGCAAACAATACATTATAGTGATAAGTTAATATTTATTAATTTTGTAAAATTATAAAAAAGAAAAAAAATATTTTTATATATTATTTATTTCTTGCTTGTATTTCCATCTTTTGGAATTGGCAATCATATTGAATACAAAAGACAATAATATGGATATACCTGGTCAATTTGAATAAAAGAACAAATTAACAAATTATCATATGATCTGGTAATTAATTTAAAAAAAAGAGAGATGCAACTTTGGATCATTCAATTCAAAGTTTCCCAATTCCTCATTTAGTTTTCCATTGAAAACTTTAATGAAGAAATAATTTATGGCAAATCAATGAATAATCTAACCATTCACAACATAAATTTGGGAAAATCTTGATAAACTCTTACCTTAAATAAGAATAAGACTATCAGATTGCTATGATATTAAGTGGCAATGACAAGAGCTTAAAATTACTAGAATTGGAAAAAAATAAATTAAGACATTTTCCACTACATCTATGAATTGTTGCTTGAAAAAGTAAATTGGACTGTGAAATATATTCCTAAAATGTAAAGTTTTGAATATTGATATACTTGATTATCATTCTATTTCAAAAATTGCCTTACCAATGGGTAGGCTAAGAACTGCTTCTAATGTACATTATGTACATATAATTTCCCATCACTTGATTGATTAAGCACTCCCTGTTAACTCATAAGGAAAATAAGATGTAAAATTGTATATATAATAGCCAAATTCTGAAAGCAAAACTATGACAATCCAATGATAAATGACCAATTTCCGGGAAAAAATGCTTTCATCAGCTATGATAAACTATAAAAATCACTGACTACAAATCAGAATAGATTTGAATTTTATATTAAATACTTTCTTCCCTTTATTGTAAAGTACAAAAGATAAACATTAAGTATAATGCACTTTATAGTTAATAAGCACATATATGATGAGTCCTGCATGTTTGGTGTGATGATAAAGTGAAACTTTGGAGCTGTCTCTTAACTTCTGGAGTGTGTGTGTTATATATATATATATATATATATATATATATATATATATATATATATATATATATATATATATATATATATATATATATTCTGATTATTCAGAAATCAGAATTCCTTTTTTATATTTGAAATACCACATATTTTAAATGAAGAAAAGCATGAAATTAAATGAGTAAAAAAAAATTCCTGAAAATTACAGAATTATATATTTATTTTTAAAGAAGCAAAATGAAAAAAATAAACTAATAGAAAATCTATATTTTAAATGCTTAAATGATATGTCAGCTGACAAACTTTTATCAATCAATTCTAAAAGAAGGTTACCAGCATGATTATAGAATATTTGCAGAAAATTTAGACTTAAGCCAATGGTGAATTTTTGTTTTTGAGAATCCCTAGGCAGAGAAAACATTTGGAGCTTTTTCTTAAAACATAAAAGATTATCTTAAAATTTTCTATTAACAATATTATATTTTTTCTTCATAAATTCTTCCTTAAACCGTACATTTTAAAATAAGGTCTGAATTGAAATAAATAAATAAGTGCAACATACCACATATTAGTTATATAATATCAGTATAAAACCAAGAAATAAACAAGATTATAAATATATAATATATCCTTATCTCATTAAAAACAAAGAATCAGCTTGTGTAAATTTGACTAAGGCCTTCAAGAGTGGACATTTTGGGGTCATAAGATTGGCAACATTAATAAATTTTTCCATTTGGTCACTGAGAAATAAGACTATCTTCGAAAGTGGAGAAGAATATGACATGATTAAAATTTCTTTACACTTACTAAAAGAAATTAAAGAATTAGACCAAAAATTTTCTCAGAATTGGATGTTCAACCAGACCCGGTCCCTAATAAACCTAAAACAAAGTGTAGTACCGATGATGAAAAGAATATAAAGTTGTAAATCCTGATACTGAGAAAATTTGAATGAACCATTTACCTAAAACATTCTAAATAAACTTTATATGGAAGTGATCCAAGAACTAAAAAATGTCATTATAAAGTTATTCACCTAATTGGTGAATAATAGGAAAGGGCTTTCATTTGATTAATGGATCAGTTTTAATCAATGACTCAATAAATATATTAAGACTGCTTTAATAATGCTTAATGGTAACTGATTTGTTTACTATAAAGAATCTATGATATATTTCGTGTAATTTTCAGTCTTACGTATTCTATAAAAACCTGCTTTTAAGTAATTTTTATCAATGTAATCCCTATATTCGATTGGATAACCTCATGATCTACAAGTAAAGTATATGTTTTTCATATATGGTTCATAATGATTAATCTCTTGATATTCAAAATGTTAAATTAATACACACAGAAACATTGGAAATGCTCTTCACTTGATAAGATAAAGCTCTATAGACTAAATGGCCAAATATGGTTTTAATCATTGTCCATCTGTTCATAAATTACACAAACTTATATGTGTTTGAATTGACTAACACCATTACATATGCAATATACATGATCAGATTAGTGTAAATGGGCCACTACTATGATTTCTGGAATGGGAATTTATATTTCTTCAATTTCTGGTGATAACTAATGTCTTAATGTAATTTATATGAAATTAATTGATTTTTGTTTATATATACAAGTGTAACCTCTGATTTTGTTGACTGGTCTTCTTTGAGATTGATATGTAAATTTCCTTCTTTTTGTAAATGATTCTTATGGTTTGTGAATAAAATTTCCTTTTGAAAGATAATATATCCTTATCAATTTAATCCATTGAAAATGTACACCACAAATGAACATCATAAAGAACAAAACATTGACACATAAAATGTGATTTTTATAAGCCTAGGCAGAGATAAAACTTCTCCATACTAATTTGGTTTGAACATGGATTAGATCAATCCCAAAACTTTGTTGAACTGTTGTTGGATAAAAAACTGCAATACACACATAAAAGATTGCAAGCTGAAATAAGCAAGCAATGTATGTATCCAGATTTCAGCATTGTAATTTTTTTTTAAAATTCTCAAATATTTATTCCACAATAAACTTTATATATAAAGTAAAGCTAATTATAAAAAGAATAAATTGTTTGTTTGTTTTTTTTTCAAGATTTTTTAGAATACAAAACAGCAATATATTTTATAAATAATTTTGTTGTAAATGAAAACAACTGAATATCCTGATGGAAAACAGATTATGAAATTCTATAGAGCAGTTATAAAAAATAACACCTTAGTGAATAAAATGAAATATTTGTTACACTAAGAAGATTAATGTTGGTAAATATGATTAGCAGATTGATTTTATTTTTTGAATTTTTTAAAATAGTTTATGAGAATTACTGTTTGGATTAAAAAACTTTTATAGGCATTCAGATTTTAAGGACATTTTAATGCATAAGGGTTCAAAGCTGCAAGGAATTTTACAAAGCTTTAATAGATGCAATAAATTATGTCTAAAGTTAAATAGTGAAAAAAAAATCAACAGAATGCATAACAGTGTTCCAAAAAAAGACCATTAAAGATTTGCAGAGTTACCACATAAATACACATTATTTAATACACTTAAAACAATAAGAATTTTATTATATTCAAATATCAGCCTTTCAAGCTAATTGAGCACGCGCCTTTTGAGAGTGTTAAATAAATGAATACTTTCCTCTTCAATCCAAGATATAGTATTTATGCAGGAATAAAAAGGATCCTCTTATTTCTATGACTCAAATTCTTTTATATGAGCAAATCTGAAGAACTGTTGAGGAGAGCGTGAGTAGAATTCTCACTTTAAATTACTATTTACGATGTTTTTTGACTGAATGATGTCAGTGAAATTACTTAGAATTTTAATACAAATAGCTTAATATTTTTAAAAAAAACCTGCCTTCCTAAATAAGAAAGACTTTTAATAAATGTTTACTGATAGGCATTGAATAACCCACAAAAGACAATAGATTACATACTAGGGAGATACATGTAGCAATTAAGAAGAAAAAAATGAAAATTAATTTTAGTAGAAAAGAACAAATAGATACTACTGGAAAAATTAAGAAAATAATGGAATTAGGCTGAACATAACACTGCAATATAATAAGAATTGAACAATTGAAATCCTGAAGTGAAATCCAAAAAAAGTTGTAAAAAATTGAAAGTTAATCACCTGTGATATAGATAACAAAAAAAACAAATGCTGAAATATTAAATATCTTAAGCTTTTTGTGACTTTTACCTGTGATCTAATACATTATGTAAAATTATTATTTACATAAAAACTCTAAAAGAACACTTAATTTAAAGAAATTAAATAAACTGTGTAAGTTACATTTATACATTTTAACAAAACCTATAAAATACAGCAAAACTCTCCAT
>JAQFVV010001045.1:0-60303 GCA_028023455.1 Epiperipatus broadwayi | reverse complement strand
AAAACCTATAAAATTATTTGCAAAATTCTATTTTCTCTGTATTAAATAAGTCTGCATTAATATTTTATAAAATGCAACTTTATTCCTTATTGCTGCTTTCTTAATATAGATTTAATTGCATCAGATCAAGTTTATTGTTCATAAATAATTTTTTTAAAAAAATACTGTATTTTTCACTACAAATGCTCTGTTTCTATGAGATTTTTAATAATAATTAGTTCTTTTTTATAAGGGTGGTCAGATGGAAAAAAATTTAGTGCTTTATTAACAGATATAGATCCAGGAAACTTTAATAAATTGCATCATAAAAGATTTTCAATATAAATAATATAAGGACATTTATCAGATTTGTTCATGTTTATAGTTGCTTATTATTAATATCAAAGGTTGTTAAGTGCTTCTAAAAGCCTATATCTGCTTTCTTCAAAATTGTTGGGATCACGAAGGGATGATGCAAAAATCCTGATAATCAAAAACATCAGCTTGGATGATATTCGATTACCAAGACAGTTGGCAAATATATTCTGCCTAAAATATTTTATGGCTTTGATATTAATAAACCACTTACATGCAAATAAAGGCAAAAAATATGATTGCATACATGTGTAATGTAGCATTTTGTAGTTATCTAAAAGTACAAAGTCATTATAATGTTATACAGATTATTAGAAAAAGAGTTAATTAAATTCTCCTGATAGAGAAAGAATGTCTTAGTACATTCTCTCTTTTTTTAATATTTTTATATCTTTTGATTAAAAGAAAGAAAAGAAAAATATCTTATAATTGTAATAAAAAGAAATTAAAATAGAATAAAATATTGCTCTTTTTTTCCTCATATGTCATAGCATCGGCCAGGACACGAACCCACAACCGTCTGAAACCAACTACTTGCTTGCAAGGCGGATACGATGACCTCTCGGCTAACAATGCTTGATTGTAAAAGAAAACATAGCAGAATTATTAGAGTTAAAAATTTAGGTTAAGTTATTGAAATTAATAATTGTTTATTATTTGTTTTGAAACAAATTCAAATTTATGAAGGTAATATTTTTTTTTCCTTTGTTTCCTTTTCTCTATCTGATCTTTGATTTAATTTCGAAAAAATAAAATTGCATTATTTATCAAAAAACATAATTAAAGATAATTTAAAATAGATCAAATCAGTTTGGAGGGAATCAGCTTAAAAGTATTCCATAACATGTTTTTTTGAATGAGATGATACTTATCTATAAAGGGACAATAATAATTAATTAGAATACAATGTATTTTGCTAGCAGAGTGACCCAAGCTTTTTACCATCTGTCATGAAGTTGTGAATTTTCAAATGAAAGTAAATAACTATACAATAATGAAGCAAACTAAGTATTTGTACTGCTATAATATGCATTGCTAGATGCTTATTCACAGGCATCCATTTGCCTTATTATGTGAATCTATATAAAAAGAAAGTGTAAAAAATACAGCCCTAGTTTGAAACAAAAATCATACTCATTATCATTTGAAAATATGTGCATTGTCCATATTGGAATAATACTTGCTTATTTCCTTCAAAATTCTACATGATGATAGATTATGAAAGAAGAAAATATGCTGATTCTGACCAGCATGAAATCAGAAAAGCTATGGATAAATATATTAAACATTTGTTTGTCATCTGGAACAAAAAAAATGTAAAAAAATAGACTTAGTTAAGAACAAATATAATTAACCGGATGTTTTCCAGCATAAAAAAAGAAAAAATAAGGATAAAATATAATTAGTTATGTGTAAATTGCTTTAAACAATTTTGATAATTAGAAAGTCTCACTACCCAAAAACTTGTTATATCCATTTTATATATATATTGTACCAGTCAAATATATTCTCCATCCAACATGACTTGAACCCATGAAACCAGACTTCAAACCCAGTCAAACCAAAGACCAAACTGAATTCAAACCCAATTCATGAGCTTGGATCAAAACTTAATGGACAGTACATATTGATGGCACATGAGACTATGTGCCATGAACTAGCTCAATGGATATGATGATTACTGAGACTACTTATCTGACTCTAACTAATGCATGATAAAACAACTATGGATATTTCTGAATAAATTCGCATATGTATATTTGGGTTGCCAATACAAATAGTGAGCATGAATATTTAAAACTAATTAATAAATAACCAAACCAAGTATGTATATAAAATATTTAGTAATAAGCAAATATTTGTTCAAATATTTATGATGAGTATTATAAATTATCTCTAGTCTTTGGAGTGTGAATTACAATGTACAATAAATAATGGCAGTTGTACTCGTATGCCAATAATTAATATGTAAGTATTTACAAAATATATTTATCTATGCCCCAACAAAGTAGACTAGTGTAAATAACAATACCTATGATGTTTGTGATGAACAGATTACATACATTATTCATTATTTGACTTTTTTTTTGGAAAAGAAAATATGATTCTAATTTTATGTAAGAAGAAGGTGAGAGTTATTTTCCACACATCCATAAATCAATTCATGAACAGCATGATAAATACATAGGGTATAACTTCAATACTTAACAAAGAAAATTATTTAAATTATCGATAAATATAAAATTGTTTGATTTTAAGGAAATCAATTCATTACAATTTATAAAACAAAAGAGCAGGCCTTTATTTGAACTAAGAAATAAAATGGTACTAACACATTATGAGCAGCAAAACGAATATGAAATAAAATGGTTTGTTAGTGATTCAAGAAGTAGAAGGGTGGCTTGTATTCAACATGTCCTTTATGCCCTACAAATGATCTATGGAACACAGAGAAAGCCAGGTCAGGACACAGTCATAAAACTTTGGTGTTCCAATACAGTGATGAATGAGGGAGGAAGTGATTTCTTCCTATATATTTAAAATATCAATAATATCACCAAAATGACAAACCCAAGAAGCAAAAGGATGGCTCATGTTAGCAACATTCTGAAGGGTGATGATATAATGATCATCAAATTTGATTAATAAAGCCCAAATTATATAATAATTGCTTAATGTAATGACCTGATCATGTTATATTGAAATCAAACTTACTGGGAGCAAATATGCTTAAGTGCAATTATATAATCATAACAATATTTACCCTTTATCATGCCTTTCCAGAATACAAATATAAAATACAAGATTTAAATTAAAATATATTTATTTTATTTTCCTTATTAACCTTTTGTAAAACATTAATAAATGTGATCAATATGAATAAATACTTTTGTATAACTTAAATAAAATAGCCAGGAGCATAGGTTATAAACTGAGCTAATAATACTTCTCAGCCGTTGGTATAATCATATCAGACATTAAATAAATCCTTCAACTCAATAATTAATAGAACCATATTAATTTAGTTCTAATGGGCAATAATTAAGCTATAAAATTTAATGCAATACTATTTTCTTAAGGTGAGTTTAAATGAAAGAGATTATTATTGAGTTGAAAGTATTACTGGTATATTATCACAAATAAATGATATTAATAATCATTCAAATAAATATAATTAAAATTAGTTAAAATGAACTGCCATAGTAAGAGAAAGAAAGTTTACAAGGTATTAATTTTAAGACTAGAGATAATAGAATAGAGAATTACTATAACAGATTTTAATGCATTATAAAGTGAATAGAGAAATTTTAGACAGTAATTAACTTAAATTATGATTTGAGATAGAGTTCATGAATAGACCAGAAGTTTGAGGTTGATAAACTAAAAAAAATTACCAGTTCTTCCATGGCTTGCTCATTGAGTCATAATGACAGAGTCCGGTTGAGTTTAGGAGACAACGTAGGTGCGCACTTGATTTATGTGAATTTCATTTATAGATTAGTTTTCTGCCTTATTTCAGCAGCTTATGATTGATATTGAAAATTTCTATTCAGCAGCAACCTTTTGAAGATTTGTGGAGAACTTCAGGGTCCAGCAATCAGATCTCCAAAGTTAGCCATGTACCATGCTGAAAATACTATTAAAAATCAAAATTAAAAAGGACATAGTTTCTGGTGGCAGCTAGTCTTAATTTAATAGTAATGACTCCTTATAGAAACTTTTTCAGAGTATTTATACCCTTTCCTATGGTTTCCCACCCATTCTGACTTTGATGCCTTAAGGCTAAAGCTTTTACATTACTACAAACAAAAATTTTCTCTAATTGATTTCCGATCCATTTCTCTGATAAGTCTTTCAAATCCATTAACTTTGAATTAATTTTCTATTTAGAAAATGAATTTGTAAAATCTGAACAAATGATTTTAATTTAGCATCATCCTTAAAATTTTAACTTATCATTTTAACTAATTAATAAAAGATTCCCTATTGTCTTTGGAAAAGGATGATCTGAAAGCTTTTTGAAAGAATGTAACTTTTAATCATATAAATTTGAAGAAAATGGTAAAGTATGAAATAAAACATTACGATGTAATAAAACTTTATAACTATCTACAAATATTTATGTACAATTCACATAATTAAAATATTTTTTTTTCATGAATATTTTATCGTGAGGTAATTAATAACATTAACAAAGTTAACATAAGATAATTAGTCTCAATAAATATTTAAATAATAACCTCAGTTTTAACTTAAACTAACGCATATTGAAGATAGCATAAAGTCTCATTACGTTCGGAAATATTTACTGTTAGTGACAGGGTTTGAAATAGGTTAAAGGTGGGATCTCATGAAGCTCGGATCGAACTTAGATCAGACCACTTTAATATCTCATGTGGCAAATTTTTTAATGTCAAAATGTTCATGAACTATAATTATATTTAGTACTAATTTACTTTACATAAAATGTATTATATGTTTATTTGTATAGTTGTGTTATATTAAGAATAATATTGTCTACAATTAATTTTTTTAAATAGAATTTTATTTAATTACTAAATTTCTTTTTGATATGTTATAATTAAAACATTGGTCAGGCATATGGAAAAAAAGAAGAAGAAAGAAATATTTTAGTTTATAGTCGTAATTAAAGAGTGTAATGGTAGTTATTAAATAACAATTACATAGTAGCAAAATATTTTTATTTATTATGCTTTATTGATGGCCTTACTTTCCATGTAGGAAAAATTTACTTATTTGAGAAAAACATATTAGTGCCTATAGAGTGTTGCTAGTGTATCAAGTAAAATATTGTTGACTTTTAAAACTTTGGCTCTATTTAATTTTGATTCTAGTATTTCATCAACTCAATAAGGTATAATAAATTAAATAGTGCAATATCATGTTTGAGTTTTTTTGCATCCCAACTACTACCTGGTTCTGATGCAATTACCATATTATGAAGGAATGTTTGACATCAAGTTCTTGTTGTTGTTGGGATCGGTATTAACTCAAATAAGTACAAATGCCTAGAGAGCTCAGATTTCTTAGACTATATTCTGTTTACAAAAATTAATATATTGCTATGCATATATATATATATATATATATATATATGAACTATAACTATAATGATCAGGAAGTATTATTGATGTTTAGACAGCATTACTTAGCAATAGATTTATAAACAAGTAAGGCCCTTCAGTATGCTCATTTTCACTTTTTAATTGGAGTTCAAAAATAACTCCCATTACAGTTTGTTTATATATATATATATATATAAACAAACTGTATATGGGAGTTATTTTTGTGTTTATATATATATATATATATATATATATAAACACAATCTTAACTTATTGTTTATATATCAATTACTTATTTTATTTTTATTTTTTACTGGCTTGCATATTAAATATAGATATTTTTACTTTCAAAAGGACTTTATTGCATATAACAAGAAAAAGGTTACATTTATAACTATTTTACCACATGCATTTAAATTGAAGTTAATATAAACAAATTAAAAATTGTAATTTGGGAGGTGGGGACAACAAAAACAAAGGATATGCATGTGGTTTATAAATTTGAGTTTACATTTTTCTATATACACATCCAATCAGTTTTATACATTGACAAGGCTCTTAGTTCTTTCTTTTATTAGTCTTCTTTCATGCTATAATTTTGAGTGTTGATACAATATGAACCAAGTGGCTGTGTACATCTCTAGGGATATATTTTTTTCATCTCTTCAGTGGAGTAGTTCCATCTTGTTCCAGAATATATTTGGATGTCTTCTTGGATTATTGTTATACATGAAGGAGCATCTTGTACACCATAGTGAAAATAATGTAAAAAGTACTTGCTTGAATATGTGGGTAGCTACCTTTAATAAATAATTGTAAAAGTGTTTGAATGTTACAATTTCTTTGTTTGTACAATGATGGTATGGATGAGTGAATATTATCAAATGCAAGGCAGATAAAAAGAAAATGTTTTTGTGTCTGTCTCTCTATTACAGAACCAGTATATGTCTTTTGTATTTATGTAATGCCTTCTGTATCTATAAAAATATAATTTTGGAAGTGCTTCAAAATTTAATTTGAGCAGAAAATCATAATATTTGAACTCTAATGGCCAGAATTTGAATTTTTGGGTTAGTTGTCTATTGTTAATGTTTAGAATTGATCTTTTATCATTTAAGGGAGAGAAAATTATCTGGTATATATCCCAATATTTAAATTTATCTTGAGGTGGTGAATAAATAAAGTTTGTAATGTCAAGATTTAATGTAAGCTATATTTTTCAGTATCCATTGATAGTGTTTTTAAGAGTACCCCAACAAATATAGATATTTTTAATTATTGTTTTATATATAACTTTAAAATTTTTATTTTTGTTTAACTATATTTGATGAAGCAGTTAAAATACTTTATCTCCAATATGCTCATCTAATATAATTAATAGATTTTTTTTTAATTTAAAATTATAATTCTGTGCCTGAAGTTATTGATATAGTTCATGGTGTCAGGTTGACACTTATCTTCAAACATAATGAACTCATTGAGTAATAAAATCCCTTTGAGCTGCTAATTAGTTAATGTAGGAGTCGTAACTTGAAAATTATTATTTTTGTAGTCATATTTGTTATACCTTTAATATGTTTTGTTCAATTATTTTTATCTTACTATAATATTATATTCTTTGATTAAAATTGATTACCTTGCCATTTTATGACTTTTTTTAAACTGTAATTCATTTTTATAAATCAAGTTTAAACAGAATTCATACAAAATTTATGAGTATTTATATAATTTTAATTTGTAGTTTTATTGAAAATATCTATCTATCTATCTATCTATCTATCTATCTATCTATCTATCTATCTATCTATCTATCTATCTGTTTGTCTGTCTGTCTATCTGTTTTTCTGTCTATCTATCTATATGTCTGTCTATCTATCTATCAATCTGTTGGTCGGTCTGTCTGTCTATCTCTCTCTCTCTCTCTCTCTCTCTCTATATATATATATATATATAATTTGGCTATAATGTTAGCAAAAGAAAAAGATTTTTATATTTATTTTTATTATTAAGTGTATGCAAAGTGTGCTTTTGATGTGGAACATCAGATTCATAGCACCCATGGGTATGCTGTGGTATTTATCGATGGAGTGCCACTTATTTAAGTTAAATATTTAAATATTCCACTTACTCAACAGTTGGATGCTATTTTCTTTTTATTAATGAGGAGGTTATTAGTGATAAACCATGCCTCTTTTCTTTTTTTTTTCTGGCATCCCACTCTGCACAAACAATATTGCTGTTATTTGGGTCAGAATTGTGGCAAGATTTTTGTTCATGATCCCAAAAAATTATTTTTATTCCATGTTATTTTTTGTGCACTTGTAAAGATATTTATGTTGAAAGACTCTTATGTTAATATCTGTTCTTGATTTCCCATAACACATGGCAGAACAGGAGGTGCTGCTAATTTAATTTTGTAAATGATCTACGGTGTTTTATCTGGTTGTAGTTAATCTTTGGTGTTGGTTAGTAATCTATTAACAACATGAAAGGGTGTTTTATATCTAAAAACACAGTTTAAAAATAAATAATTCAAGAACACAAAAAAGGCATTAAAAACAATGCATGAAAAAGAAGAATGTTAAATAACTAATAAACAAATACAATAACATAATGCAGTAGAGTGGTTTCATTACAACTAAGCATTAAATATAACAAAAAACTAAAATTCCCCACACATTAACAAAAAAAACCAAATAAATTTTAATCATAAAAAATGCTTTATTAATCTGTCAAACACTCAAATTCTGACAAAAAAATAAGAACAATGTTAAAATATAGTTGAAAGTTTGGAGGGGGAACATGGAAAAATTCACATTTACAAATAATACCAAACTTCATATCCAAATATGAAAATGTACCAAATTCACAAAATATTATTAATATTGTGATAAACTTAAAAACAAAACATGGAATAAAGCATAAACAATTGCAAACAATATATGCAAGAAAATGATATATTATGTTTAAAGGCAACCATTTCAAGCTAATTAAAATTCACATTACATGCAAAAACAATAATGCAAATTAAAAAATCAAACTTTAAATATGTCAAAACATACAATATTAAGAACATGAATGGCACATATATAATGATTATATTAAGAAAACATTGCAACAAGACATTAAATAAAGTCAAATATTTAAAATTGTACCTGTCTGCTGCAATTCCCCCTCATATATTCATGAACATTCAACTTTATAAAGAAAATCATCCTCTATGTTTAATGATCAGAATTTGGTGGAGCATATGAGTATAGTGCCACAAAAACTACAGCCAGGTAATTAACAGTGCACATGAGATTTGTAAAAATTAACAATAAAATCATTCTTTGAATTGGTACAGTCCATCAAATCTGCACAGATTAAATAAAACAATACATTAGCATCATTGGATAATTACACAGTTCAGTCTTGTGAAGGCAGTCTATAGATGTTGTACAAAAATCACTGCTGAGATCAGAATATAACCCTTAAAAATATGATTTCACAATAGATGTTCTTAAATGGATCGACAAAGATATCACTGCAAAATATAATTAAATGGTCTGTGGGTCTACTTATAAGCAGTATTATATGCAATCTAGCACCCTTTGATGTCAAATCATTATTTGTAACTTTATTAAAAAAGACCCTAATATTATAGATATATTATGTGGTTGACATTTTAATATGCACCCCTAAACAAACAATTGTACAACTATAGAATTATTTGGACAAAAAATGGTCCTAACATAGATAATAAAACAAGAAAACACCCATCAAGGCTCAAAATTTTTAGATTTATTAATCCAAACAAAATAAAATTTACTAAGATTATAAAATGTTTATAAAGCCACAAAATTACAGGTTGATATTTTAAGAATTGATTGTTATCAAAAATAATGATATATTTGGCTAAATTGTTAACAATTATTAACATCATTTTGTTTTGCATTTATAATCATGTTTTTAAAACTGAAACACTCATCTTAAATTCAATTAGTAATATTATATAAAAATTGTTCAACTTGAAAATGGTCATGATAGAGCCAGACAATAAACTTTAACAAATATTTTTTTTAAATATTAACACAAAATAGATAAACTTAAAATTTCTTTCCACTTCTCCTTATTTGCATTGATTAATTATATACATATAATACACCATATAATCCTTAATTAACACTTTGCAATGCAGTTTTAACATATAATTTATTTCTTCTTGCTTACAGTTTCAACTGCCCTGCTGACATCATCAGAACTACAACATTTAAACATGTACAATTAATATTTAACCATACATATATATATATATATATATATATATCTATATACTGATATACACATATAGATATAATAATACACACATACACACACATGTATATATATATATCGAGATGTTCTGTGGAAAAAAGATTAAAGGAGCATCAATTATTATATAATCGGATTAAAAATAATGAAAAAAACTTGTAATTATAGGTTTACATTTAATATTAATAAAATAAAAATATTAATAGAAGAAAGGAATCATAAAAAGAGGAAAATTAGAGTCAATTTTAATAAATAAATATAAAGATAATGTTATTAATAGGCAAGTTGCAAATATGGCCATACACACCTTATGGAAATTTATTTAACATTAAAAAAAAAATTTTGAAATTCAGTTAAAGCTGATGAGGCTTACTATGTAATTGAAAGCACTGCTAAAGAATTTAAAATATATTTCTTTTACCGTTAAATTATTTACATATTATATATATACAAAAAAAAAACAAATGACATTTTAAACTGTATTTTAAATTATGGATTTTAAATATATTTTTTTTAAATCCTTTAAAAACTAACATTCTTTTATTCTATATCTATAATCAATTAATTTCTTTTATTTAAAAAATTTAACATTTATTTCTTCATATCCTTATTATTTTAAACTTATTCATTAATCTAATTTATTTCTTCTATTTTAATTATTTTACTGATTATTTTACATATTATTAATAATTTAAAATACAATTTAAAATGTCATTTGTATTTTTTGTATATATATATATGTTAAAACGAAGATTTGCACGGGTTAAATATATAAAATACATATTTTGCGGGTTCATCCGTGTTAAAAACTTTTAATATCAATATACTGACGTTTCGACTTGGTCACACAAGCCATCCACAGAGTTATATATATATATATATATATATATTTAAATGTTGTAGCTCTGATGATGACTGCAGGGCAACTGAAACTGTAAGCAAGAAGAAATGAATCATATGTTAAAAATGCATTGTAAAGTGTTATTTAAGGAGTATATGGTGTATTATATGTACAAAATAGATGTTTTCTTTTTTTAATTTTATTTATTCAGCTTATATTTAGTGTTATATTTTTTTTTATTCATTATATTTTACCTTATATTTAATAACTGATATTTATTCATCCATTCTATTTAAATACATTTTCTATTTAGTATTATATATCATTTCATCTGTCATTAATTTATTTAAATTAATTTTTAAAATAATAATAATAATAATAATAATAATAATTTAATTCACTTATTTAGATGCTAAACAATAGTACCAAGTATAGGTTGTGCATAAAAATAGTAAAGGGAATCTACACAATGCATATTGCATAATAATAAAAGGAAAACAAACAAGAAAAATAATATATTTATATACAATAAATTAATCCATAATAATCTTCAAATTCAAGAATATTATGTAAAATTGCTTAGTATCTAAATTATAATTAGTTATTAATAAAAATTTGATTTATAAAGAGGGTAGCCTAAATAAAGAAGAAATTTTAAGTGCATTTGAATATCAAGCTTAAATATAATAGACATAAACAGACTGAGTATTATGCTCATAAGATTTAATTATAATAGCAGAATTCTGTAAAGAAATTAAAAGAAGAATGAAAGCCAACTTTATTTTTCAGAAAAATGTATTTGGAAAATTTATTGAACACTTATTGTAATAAATTACAATTTTATTTAGAATTATATAGGAAAAACCAATGACAAAAATAATTTGAATTTTGTACCATCAGAGAATTGATAACCTGTCTATAGATGATACCCATGATCTTAAAAGCTTTGCTCATAATCATTTCTATATGACAAAGAAATGATCCATTATTAGAAAATAAGACTCCCAGATCTTTTTGGAATTCAACAGGATTAATTTTGTAAGAATTAATAAAATCAAAAAATTTAAAAGCTCAGATTTCATAGAATATGAAACAATGAAAATTTGCTTAATTTAACTAACATTATTTAGATTACATCAAGCAGTAAAGTTATCAATATCTTCTAAAAGAGAGTGCAATCAATCATTGATGTGATTCTTCTAAAGATTTTACAGTCATTAATATAGCATAGAAGATTTGGTCATTAATATAAAATGTTAAAAATCATGGGTTTTAATATAAAAACACTTGAATAATAATAATAATAATAATAATAATAATAATAATAATAATAATAATAATAATAATAATAATAATAATAATAATAATAATAATAATAATAATAATAATAATAATAATAATAATAATAATAATAATAATAATAATAATAATAATAATAATAATAATAATAATAATAATAATAATAATAATAATAATAATAATAATAATAATAATAACAACAACAACAACAACACAATAAGAAAAAGGCCAGCAAGATCCCCAAAAACAAAAAAAATTAAAAAGATCAGAATTGAAGAACAAAGCATCAAAGATCCTGAGCAGAAAAGAAAAGTCTTTGACACACCTGTTAAAGAGATTGAACTGGCATATGAAGATGCAGAAGAATTGCTATCATTAGGGTATTAAAACACAGAGTGAAGAAAAGAAGCAAAAGAATAGATACTGAATTATAATGAAAGTTAGAATAGCTGCTATTAACATCAGAAGACTGAACTCAATTAACAAAATTTATTAAATCAAAAATACACAAACACATATTAATGGACTTTTAGAGACAAAAATTTATGCAGGATCACAGGTAAACCCAGCAGTGTTTTTGGCTAGGGAAGGATTTGGTGCATTCTCCAAAGATTCTTCTTCACCATCAGCAGGGACTGGAATCTTTATTTCTCATAAATATCCATTTACAAAGTTTAAAATATTTTACATTGATTCTAATCTACTGATGGCAACATTCCAACACAAGAGTATAATAACTAATGTGGTGTTTGTACATATGCCAATAAAAATTAAAAAAATGAAAACAATAATTGCAAATTTTAATTCCACACTAAGTGCTACATCAAATCCAACCATTATCATGGGGGAGTTTAACCTAACATATCGGAAATTTACACACAGATGGATTCATAAAATTTCAGTTCCTCTGGTGAGTGAGCAGGAATTTTTACTGGATACAGCAATTTCCTTCCATGATAAATGTTTCACTTCATTAATAGACTTAACATTTTATTCACCAATATTTTACTACCTAATGATGATTAAACTCACTCCATCTACGTTCTCTGACCACTCAGGGCAAATCATCAGCATTAATCTTGACCGGATTCAAATAGCACCATTTCTACTAACTAGAACAATTAGAGCATTACTTCCAACAGCTGCCACTGAATTCCTATTTTCAGAATCTTATATCTTTTTTAAAAAAATTTATGAAAATGAATCTGGGACCCATACAACAATATCAAGCATACTTAAACATCCTTTCATTTAATATTAATCACATTGCAATGAAGCAACCACCCCCATCAAGGCTAATAGCATTGGCAGATTAATTACACAAACAAATAGGGATTATTAACCCATTACATCACACAAAACAATATATTTTCAAACTTACACATACATATAACAATGTATGTGAAAACCTAAAAAAATATCTAGAAATTAAAAAAAGTAAAATTTGTCTTACCCAGTCACACACATGGACAAGAGAATACATTAAATGGGCTCTAGGAAGCCCAACAAAAATCAAAGTACCAATAGCAATACAGACCGAGGTTGAAACATATGCAGGACATAATATGATCAGGCCAATCTATCAATACTTCAATTCAGGCTACAATCAGATAAAGATTTTTCAATGGCATCTCACATATTTGGCATCCCTGAAACTGAGGGACCATTTACCATAGATCTTTCACAAAAAACCTAGCTAATATATTGGAAGCTTTCCACCCAAGTAGCTCTGGAATTCCATTGTTTGTTTTGAAACACTTAAACCAATACACAACAAAATATTTCTGTAGCTTAGAAGGCATCTACTCTATTGCAATTGTTCCATACAATAAAAAACAAAAAAATATTTCCTCCCTTGGAGACTTAAGACCAATATCCATGGGCTCATTGCCCATAAAAATAATAGAAAAGATTATCAAGGAAAAAATTGAACAGTATATATTACCACTAATTTCTAAAGTGCAACATGCAAAAAAAGAATCATCAACAATACAGGCAGCAGTATTTTTCAAGGCAGTACTCACATCGATTAGACATAAAAAAAAATATGCACCTATTGTAGTTCAACTGGATATTGAGGCTGCATTTGATTCAGTTAACATTAAAGTTTTGTGAAAAATGCTCAAAAGCACCAACATCCCTAGGACACATCTATACATCATTGTGAATTTACTTATCAATAAAGAAATACATATATCTATCAATGGAAGAAATTCACTATCTTTCACACCAAACCAATCTTTATCACAAGGCTCACTACTTATCACACTGCTTTTTATATACTACATTAAACCTCTCATTAAGAAGATACAGAAAACATTTGATGGGATGCAGATACCTGGAACAACACAGCACATAGCTTGTTTAGCATTCATGGATGACATTACAGTTTTTCTCTCATCCAAAAAACAAATTCCATGACTGCAACAGCTACTGGAAAAACACACTGCACACTATAAGCTCAAATTCAATCAAGCAAAAACTTCAGCATGGTCTCTATTCACAGGACGACTATGTGCAATGATCTATCAGTCAAAACCAACATCTTACCTGGGTTTCCCATTTCATTTGGGAATCACAGGGATGAGATGTCAAATCCAAAATAGGATTAAGGAAGAAATAAAGCAGATTGCTGACTCCCTTTCAAAGACTTATATATCTGTCTTCTCCAAAGTGCAATTATTTAACCAACTAATTATGACAAAAACCAGCTATTATTCACCAATTACCAAATTCTCAAAGGCTTTCATAAAAAAAATCAAAGCAATATGTAATCTGCTACTCTGGTCCAAGAAGACAGTTGCCATATTGAATAGAAAAATGTTTCAACCATGGATAAAAAATGGACTTGGTCTCCACGCAATTGAAATCTTCCACATACAAAAGTTGAAAAATGCAATTATTATGACTATGAAGCAATTCCCAAAACTAAAACACCTAATTGAAGTTACTCCTACTGACAGACAACCACCACTGGAAACATACATCTCATTCATAATTTATCAATGTAAACTGACAAGGACATACCGGAACAATATAAAAACAAATATTAATATTGGGAAATATACAACCTAATAAATAAAGAAACTAATGCAAATGAACCATCATCAATGTTGGGAATAGATAACAAAAAAACTAATTAAACAATTCAAGTGATGGGCACTGGAACCTAAGTTATTCAATTTTATGATAAAAATGAACCTCACTGCTATGCCCACAGCCTCTTTTCTCCACTATAAAAGGATGTATAGGGACATAGATCCATTTTGTGGACTATTCCACAGAGTGGAAGAAACAATTTAACACCTAATTTACAACTATGAAGGTTTTACAAAAATAAAAACAAATGGCATGAAACATATATTGAAGGAAAAACACCACAATGGAGCAAATTATTAATGCATATCAGAGCCGATCGATACCAAGCATCAGGGCAGCTACATTCATTTTATATTATTTTTGGTGCATGAGATGCAGCTTTATAATGAGGAAAAATACTCAATGTCATCTGGCCACATTCATCAATAAACTAATACAAATCAAAGATAGAGATAAAACTATTGCTAGATCATATTTATATGCCGCAACTTGGTCACTTTTAAAAGAACAATCAAGACGATGAGAAATGCAAAACAAAGACAACTGAAAACACTGAGATTACTGCATTATTATAAACTATAGATCAAGGAACAAGTTCAAAATTGCCATAAGAAAAAACTTATATTTAAAGAAATGTAAACCAAAACTGTAATTTTTGCTAAATCAAATTGTAAATCCAATGTAATAGAAACTATGTAAACCAAGGAAAGTAATAAAGTAGCTTTTGAAACATAATAATAATAATAATAATAATAATAATAATAATAATAATAATAATAATAATAATAATAATAATAATAATAATAATAATAATAATAATAATAATAATAATAATGATGATGATGATGATTATGATGATGATGATGATAAAAAATTATAAAAGCAACAAAACAGACAAAAAAATTTGCAAATTAACAATAGGTATATTTTTATCTCATTAATACAAATCAGAGATAATCAGTACTGTTCATTTAAATATCTAAGAAAATGTTTAATATATATATATATATATATTTGCATTTGTGATTGGCAATATTGCTGTCAAATTGAATATCTTTTTTTTTTTATTAAACAAAAAAAAAGAATATACAAAAGTGTATATAATGTTTAAGCACAGGCATATATATATATATATATTACTGCCTTTCTCTTACAGTAACAAAATAATAGTGATTCATTAATTATTTCATTCATTTTTTTGATGTATAAATCATATTTCTTAACCATTAGCTATCTAGAAAGAAGTAAAATAATTTCTACCAGATTATGATTATTACTGATACTAATTTTATTTAAATAACATTGTTACATAAGTTCCATTCTTGGATATTATTCTATTATTTTTGACAATTGTTTGCTATTTATTATTTTTTTTAATCAACTAAATGTTTAATAAGAGAATTTATCTTTGAAAATAAAGTGCTTTCTAAATTTGAATGTTGCAAACATTTTGCTGTACATCCAAATACATTAATTGATATTATTTACTCTATTGAGTGCATCAAACATACATTGTTAACTGGTGAAGGATTAGGCTTATCATTACAGTATTTTTGTAATTTTATTTGTGGTATCTTAGCAGAATTAACAGATCTATTATTATTTATATTTTGCAGAATTAATATTTGAAAGCAAAATATAATGACACCAGATCACTAAGATAGTTCTAATAAATGATCTAATTTCATTTATTAAGGGAATAAATGAGTTGTAATTAATAATGAAGTATGGAGGTATTAAAAATAGATTTTTTGTGAAGGGAATTAATATAGAAATATTTGTTTTTTCATTCCATAATTCTACTAAACGATGCAGGTCATAAACTATATGTGTATGGTAATTGGTATGTCTTAATGCAGGTTAGTACTCAACAGAATATTGTGATCAAGCATTGAAACTTGATAGATATTTTTGGTTCTAGGTTTTTTTATTATTGATAATCCCTAACCATAATTTGTTATAACATCTAAGTTTTAGAATTATAGTGTAAATTTTATTTAACTCAGAATTTTATTGATAACCACGATTAAACTATAATTAGTCTGAAAACATGTGCTTATTTTGATAGAATATATTAATGTATTATAGTACTATTTTTTCTACTAAATTATTTTATTTTACAAATGTAAATAGTTTCATTATTACATCATTGTACGTGCAACATTTTCTTATTGCATCATTTTATATTCGAAAAAAAAATTTGCCTTAAAATATGTTAGTTGACGTCATAAATCAAATACACCAATTTAAGATTAAATCTGCAACCAAAATCAAATTAAAATATTTACTGCCAAAGGTTTCCTTACTAAGATAATCGCTTACAATAATCCCAAAACACTATTTAAAATTTAATTACTAACTATTAAAAATGTAAACCATAAAATTTAATAATTAATGAATTACACCAATTCTAAATTAATCTAGACTAGTATTCTTTGACAGTGAAACATTTAGTAGTGTATTATTTAATTTGAT
Source organism: Epiperipatus broadwayi (assembly GCA_028023455.1). NCBI lineage: Eukaryota > Metazoa > Onychophora > Udeonychophora > Euonychophora > Peripatidae > Epiperipatus > Epiperipatus broadwayi. The sequence continues at coordinate 42,855 of JAQFVV010001045.1, read as the reverse complement.
TCCGACTGGTGATTATATTTCTTATTGATTTGTTTGACTTTTGTAAATACATATATGTGATAAAATCAACAATTTTAAAGTGTCACATTTAAATGTAATTTAATCAGATATTTTATTGTTATTATTATGATATATATTAAGGCTACAACCTTAAAACTATGCGCCTGAAAAAACGACAGCAGGGACTACTTTAAAGTTACGAGTATGCCGCTTTATAAATGTTATTATTATAGTAAAATGCAGAAATTAAAAATATATAAAGATTGTTAAAAAAAAAAAATTCGGTCGAGTGGTAATTATAAGAAAATTGTAGGCCATTTGATTTACATAAGACCTTCAAAAATTTGGCCTTGAAAGGTCATAAACATATATTTTTTTCATCTCTATTTCGAAGCAGATGTTAATAAGTAAACGTTTAGACATAAATAAGTAAAAACAAAATATTTAAAACCTAAAAAGCATTTGCTGTTTGCATTGGTTGTCGAGAGGTCAGCGCGACTGCCTTGCACTTGCAGGCAGTTGCCCGGGTTGCGGGTTCGCGTCCCGGCCGATGCTATGACAAAAAAAAAAAAAGCATTTGCTGTGATTATATGCGCACAGACTACTCAAATTGTCACACATATAAACGTATATTACATACAAATTCTGAGCAAATAAAATTTTATTTGATGAGTTTCTCAATCATTTAAAATTTGTTACATTATTTATACTATGATCAATTAGGCAGTGAAAAAATGGCACTTGAATGAATTTTTTTTTATACTTTTCATTCTCCAGAATCAATTACAATTGGAAACTGCATTTCTATTACTAATAAACTGCTCTTTTACTTAACTGCAACTAATATATTGTTTCTCATATCATTAATATATAAACTAATTAAAATTTGTCATAGTAATTCTATATACTGTATATATAATTTTTCGTTCCATTACATATTCTTTAATCACATAAATAAAAACATATGAAAAAGTAAATAATCCCCAAGATGAATTTCATACTGAATCAGTAGTCCTCATTTGTCCCAGGTCATAAATTTTCATATATCTTCATTATTTTTGCTCTGAATTTGGAATTATTAGATTAATACAATTTAATCTAAAGCTTCTAATACTTGTGCATTAAAGTATTATATCGGGAATGTCTACTTAATTCCATTTATTAGACCACACTAGGTCAATGATATGTAATAACCAGGACAGCTTATTTAAAATCTCTAACTGGAATATTCCTATCCCCAGACCAATTGGTTTTGAGCTTATGGCTCACATCTGAGAGAAGCTAGAACATTCAGACACTAGATTTAAAATATTAATCAAAACACCACATTTATTTAATACATAATATTTAAGTAGAATCTCTGAAATTTTCAGACATGGTGCCATAATCTCAAAACCAATTGGTCTGGAGATAAGAATATTTCAGATAGAGATTTTAAATATTTTCTCTTACCACACTTATCAATTAGGAGCTTGTTTGAGCTAATAGTAGACTTTCTATATTACATATTTGTAAATACAAGCTCATAAAAGCAATTTTACACTATATATTACTTTCTTTGTTGATTAATAACATTATTATTATACAATAAAAGAAACTATCTTTAATTACATTCAAATGGTTTTGATGAATATCAGTCTTACATATGGTGCACATAAATAAAAAAAGCAATATCAGTTTGCATATCACATATGTAATTATTTCAAGCTGAGAAAAATAGTCAAACATGTTCTAATATTAATTCCCTGTATAGTTAAATTTTCTAATTTTTTCCATCGATATCTCTTTACTGATCTGCAAAGTTCACCTTAAACAGAATATTTTTGAAAGTTCTAATTCAAACTTTCCTTTTGATGTTCTCTTAGAAAGAATATTCTACTAAAGAACATATAGAAATACAGATTTAAAAATCCCAATATTGTAATCTCGATAATGTAAGTTTGCTCTCAGTTATCATTTATATTTACATTCAAACTGTAATATCAAATTGAGTATTGTGAGTCTCTTATTTAAATAGAAATAAATTACGATATTTGTGATCTCAACTGGTCTTTTAAGCAGATAATAGTGTCTGATTTGGCACAAAATGTGTATATTGATGGTTATTTATCTTTTCAACATGTGTGTGATCAAGTGTGTCAGTAATATGAGATAGCGTGGATAGTTGAAGGTTGTGTGAAAGTCTGAGTTCAAACCCCCTATATATTACATATTGGAGTGCAGGTATGATAAAGCCTGTTCTGTAGAAAAAAATGTTTACCAGTATTTTCAAATTTCTCCTAGATTCTTCACATAGGTATCAATGCAAAATCTACAATTTGTTGCAGTCCAATGTGCATAAGATAGACAAGGACCCATTAACCTTTGAAGTTCACGATAAATCCCATTAGCCAAATTCAAATGACAATAATCTAGTCAATGTGTGGAAATTAATTATATGCATTCAAAATGAATGATCAGTATTGAAAATATCTAAAATTTACAAATCCTTAAATATTTTGATGTTGTTTGTATAAATTTTCAATTACTATATTTGAAGTAAATGGTAAATTTAAAATTACATAACAAATAGAAACACTGATATTATAAAGAGGAAGAAAAAATCTGAAGCACTAACAAAACATAAATGCTAGCCAAAAGACTATCACTTTTCTATAGCAGAATGAAATCTATAAAAGCAGAAAAGAATGAAAGTGTAACTTTTTTAAAATTATATTATAAACACTATTAAAAATTTGTTAGTATTTTAATTTCTCTCTCAAGAAAGTATTTTATCCAGAACAATGTTTTTATGATATTTATATATTAATTTTATATTTAGCTATATTATGTAATGTCTAAAACAAATGAAAAAATAATCAAGCATATTTAATAATTCACAATAGCAAAACTCTCCATAGAGTAGCACCACTCAGTGCAAGCCAGAATAACCAATGGATACAAAAAGTATTGTGCATAAAATCCCTCTCTAGAGCTTACTCATTCAATATCCCCAGACTATGGCTTTCATCAGTGATATGCACTAGATAAGGATTTTATACACAACATATTTTTGCATCCATTGATTACTCTGGCTTACACTGAGTGGTTCTACTCTATGGAGAGTTTTCCTCTATGTTAATAGCTTGTGTAAGCATAAAGAATGGTTATCATGTGACACTTAGGGATTTAAATATATTTAATAATCCAAGTAGAAGGAAAGAAGAGATTTTAGGAGATTAATAGCTAAATGTATATAAAATTAGGATAGTGGATTTTAAATCTGCTTGGTAACCATTTACATTACATGTAATTAAGAGTGTAAATATAAACACATATTCTTATTATATATTTGTAAATGAGTAGGACCCTTGTAGCTCAAAAAAAAAGACTACTCTAGAAATGTTTTGTGAGGAATATGCAACTAATCTGTGAATCACAAATACATTCATCCATTTTATGTTTGTTTGATATTTTGTAATGCTGACTTTTAATTTCTTCAGCAGAAAACTTTTCTTTTTGAAATACTTCAATAACATGCCTAATTGTAGCCATCCAGTATAACCTATTCTCTGCCATTATCATCTCCATTGAAGCAATTAACATTTCATCTCTTCAGAATGCATTTGAGATAGACCTTGTAATATATGCAGGGTCTACCTCTTCAACCATAAAATACTTTTTTTGAAAGTCTTCCATTGGTCATTTATTTTACATATCCAATCTAATGATGGTGTGATCTTATAACAGTTAACTCACTAACATCACCTTTCAGCAAACTGAATAAAATATTGATTGTTTTTATGATGTCATTGTATTTTAAAATTTTAAGAAACATCCTTAAATGCAATTTTTTTAATGCTTCTATGTTACATCCATAAGGTACCTAGGTTTCACTTCCATACAACAAAATAGTAAAATAATGCCTCAGCTAACTTAGTTGCAGGAGTTATTTTTATGATGAAATGCTTAATCTTTTGGTAGCTAAAAATGTCATGCATCATATGACTTAATTTAATAAGCTTGTTATTATAAAATCTAAAGAGTGTGCAATGGCTCTAATTATTGATAAATGTCAGTAAGAGAAAGCATTTAAAAAATTTCTATTTAGAATTCACCCCCATCCTCAGACTAGTTTTATGCTTTTGGAATTCCTCACTGAGGCACTGGGATATTTCAGACACCAGATCCAAAATATCAATTTAAAGCCAGCTCTTATCTGATAGTTAACTTTTAAGTAGACAATCTGAAATTTTCAGGCACCTATATGTCTTCAAACCCAGTTATCCAACTTAAATATCTATATGGGGCTGCCATACCATATATTAATAGTCTTAGCAATATAATAACACAAGACTTAAAATCAAAAGCTATTTTAGTAGATAAAAATAAATCATACATTTCTTAATCTTTTGATTTGTTAAAAGCAGCAGCACATTGGATTTTATCTAAGACCATTTTTTTATTTATAAATCTACCAAAATATAGTTAATGTTGCTGAGGAATTTCTTTCATCATTGGCTGATAAAGAACTTGAATAAAAATTCAACATTAATTACTAGTTCAATTTTCTTTTTTGAACTGGTAAAAATAACACAATTAGCATACCTTAAAGTCAGAATCCAAAAAAATGAAGTTCTTGTTTTCACTTTTAATCATTGAAATTAAAAATTCTATCAAGCAGCCTATAATCAGAATTAAAGACTTCCATTAAAAAATGGGGTAATCACATTATTTTAAAATGTGACATTTAATCATTTATTCTAACATTTGCATATTATTTTATTTTAAACCATTTGTTCTATTTTATATAATAATTAAACTTTTCTGAATGTTATATTTATTATCATCCCTTATAACTCTGAAAACTAGCTAACAACCATATGAAAGACCACATGGCTGACAGTGAAATGAAAAAGACATATTCATTTCAATATATATTTATAAAAATCTTTAATGGGTGGAGTTATCCATTTATAAGAACTTAAATAGAAAGCACTTTCTTAACCTAAAACAAACTGCTCCAGGCCAAGAGCTTATGTAACACACAGTTTTACTGAGTACTTATAAATAGATAACTCCACCCATTGGTGGTCGAGAGGTCAGCGACAGCAGCTTTACAAGCAGTTGTCCTGGGTTTGTGGGTGTTCTCCCGGCTGATGCTATGACACATGGAAAAAAATATTGTATTAGAATATATAACCTACCAGTGGAGGGGTTTATTATTATAAGTAAAAAAAATTAAAAAGTTTGCTATACTTTAATTTCTTACACCAGTAATGTAAAATGAATTGCTTTGCTCTCTATATTAAGATATAGAGTGGCATTTGAAAGAGTATTCTCTTGTGGATTCACCTTTTATATAAGCTCTTGGCCTGGAGCAGTTTGTTCTAAGTTAAGTGTTTTCTAATTAAATATTTATAAATGGATAATTCCACCCATTAAATATTTCCATCTAAAACTTCCATTAAAAATATTCTCTCTCTCTCTCTCTCTCTCTCTCTCTCTATATATATATATATATATATATATATATATATATATATATATATATATATATATATATGTTGACATGAAGATTTTCATGGGTTGCATATATAAAAGACATATTTTGCGGATTCATCCGTGTTAAAAAATTTAAATATTGATATACTGACAATTCAACTTGATCACACAAGTCATCCATTGGGTGATAAAAGGTAGAAAGATGGTTGTAGAGGTGCTACAATCACTGATTTGAAAAAAACCTTAAATTTCCACTAATAGCAAAAATGTTAAATTAAGGATGTTTTTTTTTTTTTAAAATATTTCCAAATAGGAGGAAGTTTGCATGTATCATCTCACTTATTAATACAATCTGGCCTTTTAAGTATCTCAATAGGTTCTCTAATTTTGCACTGGTAGAGATTATCACATCTGGATATGATCCTGGTACTAGAAAAATCAATTTTATGACGGAATCTATAGTATAGAGTGAGAGTGCTGATGATGATGAGTGTTGTTTAACTGCATTAGCATGCTTATCTCTCCTAACACTGGTGTGATGATTACTCATACCTATGTAAGAAGCTTTATGAGATTTGATAAACACCATGAGATTCAAGAAGGATTGAATCTTTAGGCTTAGTTATTATATTACTGATCTGTTGATGAGTAGAAAATGCTGTATCTATATTATAGCATTTTAATATATGTCCAATATTGTCCGTAGTTCCTTTTACATATGGAACACAAATCCTAATAGCTGATTTATCATCTTTTTGTTTCCTATTTTGTCCATTTTGGGATGTAAATAAGCTTTTTTTATAAATTATAACTATTTGCTAACAAAAACACTATTAATATGATTTAATTCTTTTTTCAGATGTGACTTATCTGAAAGGTTAATTGCTCTATTTAAAATAGTTTTGGCTACAGAAACTATCTGAGTTGGGTGATGATGAGAATGTAAATGTAAATATATGTCCATATGTGTATTCTTTCTGTAAATCGAAAAAAAATAAACTATTTGGTGTTCTGGTGACTAGAACATCAAGAAAAGGGAGTTTTCCATCAGACTTTGTCTCCATTGTAAATTTAATATGAGGTTGCATATTATTTAAATGTAAGAAAAAATCATCACTTTTAAAACCTCTCATTTGGTTCAGATACATAGATGACACTTTTGTCATATGGCGACATGGAAAAAATAAATTAGATGATTTTTTTCTTACATTTAAATAATATGCATCTTCATATTAAATTTACAATGGAGACAGAGTCTGATGGAAAACTCCCTTTTTTGATGTTCTAGTCACCAGAACACCAAATAGTTTATCTTTTTCGATTTACAGAAAGAATACACACATGGACAGATATTTATATTTCCATTCTCATCATCACTCAACTCAGATAGTTTCTGTAGCCAAAACTCTTTTAAATGGATCTGAAAGAAGAAATAAATCATATCAATAGTGTTTTGTTAGCAAATAGTTATAATTATAAATTTATAAAAAAAAAGCCTTATTTCAAGCCCAAAATGGACAAAATAGGAAACAAAAAGATGATAAATCAGCTATTAGGATTTGTGTCCATATGTAAAAGAAACTACAGACAGTATTGGACATATATTCAATCCCTCTTGAATCTCATGGTGTCTATCAAATCTCATGTAAAAATTGTAAAGCTTCTTATAGGTATGAGGTATCGTCGCATCAGTGTTAGGAAAGATGAGCATGCTAATGCAGTTAAACAGCACTCATCAGCAGCAGCACTCTCACTCCATACTAAAGATTCAGGTCATAAAATTGATTTTTCTAGTACCAGGATCATATCCAGATGTGATAATCTCTACCAGTGCAAAATTAGAGAAGTCATTGAGATACTTAAAAGGCCAGATTGTATCAATAAGCGAGATGATACATGCAAACTTCGTCCTATTTGGAAAGATTTTTTTAAAAAACATTCTCAATTTAACATTTTTGCTATTGGTCAAACTTTAACATTTTTTTCAAATCAGTGATTGTGGTGCCTCTACAACTGTCTTTCTACCTTTTATCATCCAGTGGATGACTTGTGTGATCAAGTTGAAATGTTGGTATATCAATATTTAAATGTTTTAACACAGATGAACCTGCAGAATATGTCTTATAAATATATATTCAAGCATAGTCAGGGGCATATTCAACTTGGGATAGAGAACAATGATCATAGAATAGTAATCAATTGTTCATGAATTATTAAATGATATTTGTAATACAAATATTAAAAGCCTAAAGCTAAACTAGACAATAAAATAATCTTAAAATTACCCCAAATTTACTACTAAACCAGACTAGCCAAAAAAACAACAACTCTAAAGCACAACCAATAGTTTCACTGCTACAATCAGACTTTTCAAGTCTAAAGGATTAATAGAAAACAACAAATTTATACTAAATATTACCCACAATTCCACTTACATTCCACCTACCCTTAATATTAAAAGAACTTTTAAACAAGTAATTACTTTAGAATCATAAAGTTTTAATAATAAAGGTTTTTTAATTATTTTGATTTCATTTCTTTGATGAGGCTAAGGTTGTCTTATTTGAAATAAATGAAATAAAAAGAAAAATTAAAGAATATTATTTAAAAATTACAATTCTGAAATAATTAACATGTTTAAAAGTTCTTTTAATATTAAGGAGGTATAGGGTGTAAATGAAATTGTGAGTAATATTTAATATAAATTTGTTATTTTATTTTAGACATTTACAATTGAAAAGTCTGTAGCAATGAAACCATTGATTGTGTTTTAAAGTTTTTCTTTCGCTAGTCTGGTTTAGTGATCAGTTTGGGGTATTTTTGATTATTGTATTAGACAGAATAAGAATAAAGTGTCATACAATCAAATAGAAGAAAAAAAGTTATTTATATAATGAGCCTATACTAGAAAGTATTTGTGAAAAAAGTTTGTAGATTTAAGTGATTTATGCTAATATATTATATTGAGTTGTTGATGATTTTATAATAAGACAACATATAAGTGAAGCATAAATTGTACGTTATATAATTTTGATATTGATTATCAATTCAATGATAAATCATTCATTTAAATATTAGGGAGAGGGATAAAAATAGAAAATAATTGTGTGTTATAAAGCTGATATGGAGTGCATTTCTGTTTCTACGTCAACGGTACATTGTATAAATTTTATTTAAATTGCACAAAGAAGTTAACAAACTATTATTTAAGGATTAAAATAAAGTGTGATATATATTAGAAGTGAGTATCATAAGGCATGGTAATTACAGCAGTTCAGCATATGATTTAAACAATAATGGGGATGGATAATATTAATATAAGGTTTTATGCACATATTTTGCAATTAATATTTTTAAGATATGATCATTTAAAAATCATTAGGATAATAAATAATGATGGCTTGTCAAATATTCAAGCAAAAGAAAGTATTGATAGAGGGAAAAGGTGATAGAAACAAAATTTTAAATGTTATAAAGCAAAATTGTAGTGGCATTGTAAAACCATGAGTTAAAAATGGAAATGGTGGGGATTTGGAATGAAATAATTGTAAACATATATCTATAGTGTTATCATGTAGAATGCTTTTGCTTTAATGTTTTAATTCTGCTTTTAGTAATTTATTAAGGTAAAAGCAGTACAGATTTCATGATGAATAGGATGATGATTATAGAATAATGTTACAGAATAAAATATGTCGGGAATAAGGAGAGAAGCAGGAATTTAATTGTGTTATTTCAGATTAATATTTTTTATTATTGATTTAAATATTGAAATTATAAACTAATGAGCCTTTAATAAGTGATGAAATGATATAATAAATATTTTTCAAGCACTAATATATATTGGATGTTATGTAGATGCCAACATTCTCAAGGTGAAACTTCAGACCAGGTTTACATTCTAAAGTCATGGAAGAACAAGAGATTTGAACTAAGGTTGTGTGAAAAAATAGAAAGCATTATGTTCTTATACTTGATGTAATTCAAAATATATTAAGTGCTTAAAACACCTCAATTAATATTACAAGGAATATTATGACTTCATATTGAAATCAAGAGTTGGGTATGTGAAAGCAAGGAGTTTTGTAGCAGAATACATATTTTATAAAGAAATTTAATTTATCAAAAATTATTGTTATCACTGATCAAATAATTATGTTCAGATAAACTATAAATTTTAATATTACTATCCTAGTTATTTGATCGGCAATATCTTTAAAAAAAAATACTACAAAATTTTATTAATCATTGATTATATCCAAATTATCATCAACAGTCATATTGTTTTCCTGGAGGTTTGTGATGATGGTGTTCTAGTTGTATTTTTATATTGGACTATTTCTATCATCTAATATATGTATTGAATGTCTTTAGAAAAATTTAATTTTATTTAAATATTCCAAATACATTCAACTGTTAGTAATAGTACATTAAACAGGTTAATATATGCACAACATTTTGAAAAGTATTATTCTCTCCTCTTCATGAGGTGTTGCTGGCCTGATCAGTGACAGTACTAATATGAGATTTGATCCTGAGTCCTTAGATTCTTGAGTATTGAATTTTAAGATAATGCTCTAACCAACTGAGCCACCTGCCAAAGGCAACAGTCTGTTGTAATTTCGTATACCTTCCTGATTTTTCTACTTTTTCCTAAGAGCAAAGCTGATTAGTAGTTTACATACAATATGTATAGTCACACTAGGTTGGCTTATGGGATTTTTTGCCATTGTCATATGAGCAGCTTCATTAAATTTTATTCTTTGTACCTTTTCTTCTCTATCCAATATTTTTGTATTTTCTCAATTGAACATATGTTTATTGGCACATACATGTTCTGCTACCTTATGCACATCTGTTTTCTCTCTTCTAATCATCAATTTGTGTTCTTGAAAATGATTTTCAATGGGATGACTGGTCTCACCAATATATGTTCTTCCAAATTCACATGGTATTTCATAGAGGCAGTTTTTTTCTTTTCATCATTTCAAGTTTAGGCCTTGTAAATGTTAGAATTCCTTGTAGGGCTCTGAAAAATACAAACAGTCATATTGTTTTCCAGTTATAAAAATATCTAGTTAATATATAAACAAAAAACAATATATAATTTATTTTTGAATTAGTGAATATGAATTAAATTAATTTGGAAATAATACAAGATCTTATGTATAATGTGTTAGGATAAATCCTAAGGTTACTACTAATCTAGATAATTGAAATATCCTGTAGCTGCAGTATAAGATGATTCTATTGGAAAAATAAATGATACTATCTTTATATCTGCCTCTTTATGCATTTATAGAAAACTATCTTACTTATCTGGGCTAGAAGGAATGAACTTTTATATCAGTCTAGTAATTATTTTGGCAGCATACTTTTTTACCATCTCATGTCACTTACTTTAAGCTTTAGTAAGTAATAATAAATATCAGTTGACAGTGCTTATCTCCATCCTGTGCTGTCTTATCCAATAATCCCACACTAGTTTTAAGCTTATGGCTTTCGTAAGTGAAGCACTTTGAATCTTGGAACAGTGCACATGAACATTTAGTGTCTAATGCATCTTTCTTCTAGCTGGTATTGTTTACCTCTTTTTTTATTCAATCAAGCTATCATCCCAAACTGAAAACATAAAGTTTTTCAATTTAAGACAACTAGCAGATATACTCTTATAGGCCTGAAACTATTTTATGAGTCTTTAAATTTTTTAAATAGCTATAGTTATACTGTGTCCAGGTTTTAGTATAATGCCAAAAAATATCACATAACTGTCATGTGACTTCAGCTTACATACTGGTCTTTCAACATGTTTTTTTCATCATATCTATACCACTTACTGTAAGCATTAGTAAGTATTAATAGATACCCAATGATTGTGTTTAATAAATCCCTATTCTGTGCTCTTCTATTTAATACCCCTAGACTATTTTCAAGCTCATGGTTTTCATTAGTGAGAAGATTTGCATCATGCAACAATGCATTGGTCTAATGCATCTTCTAATGCATCTTCCTTCCAGCTGCTATCATTTATCTCTCTTTTATGCTATCAAATTATCAGTCCAGTGGAAAAACATGTTTTAAATGAGGTGTGTTAATCTGAAGGCAGTTTCATTTCTATATATTTTGGTATGCTTTGTTTTTTAATAACTGTATTGAGATAAGTTGAAAGAAAAAGTAGAAATGAACACAAACAATTTTTTTTTATATTTATTTAAAAAACTATACACTAGAATAACATAACTTTGAATTTAAAAAATTTATTATAAATTAAACATTTAAAAAAGACTAGTTAATATTTTATTAATTTTGATTTTGAAATCTAAAACAAGATTGTTTTCATGTATAATAGTACCTGGAATTATAAAATTACTCTATCTATTTTATAATTAAATTAAGAATTTTTTTTAATTAACGTTTCTGATAAAATCCTACAATCTGGTGTTTTTCAAAGGATTAAAAATAATTGTACATAAAAATTTGGTTATAATTAAGGTGAAATGAAAAGAGTCATTAAATTATTTTTAATCAATATAAAGAAATAATTTATATAATTAGTTTTTTCAAATTCCATAATATACTATAAAAAGATGGTTTTGAATCATTCAGGGAACACTTACAACAGATATACAGCATTATCATTATGAAATTATAACTGAAGGCAAGAAGTAGAGCTGCTGCTAATGTGACATTGGTAGAGTTTGAATTCATATGGAAACAAATGTCAGCTTTTTTGTGTTTCATAACCATGTATGTGTATTAGATGGCATTCCTGAAATCTACCAAATTATAGGGACTGAATATCAACTGTTACCATGGTTTATATCCTTTCACAAAGATATCAATAAGGCAGCCTACTGTTTAAGACTGGACCAGCTTACCAAGAATTTTCAATAAATATACTGCTTACTGGAAAAAGTGTGCTATAGTTTATATATATTGTAACAATATTTATAAATTAATATAAATATGTATTTGTAATTATTAAATTAATATAAAAGATATGTATTTGTAACTATAATTTGTAACTATTTTAATATGTCACATTTGTAATCATAATAAATATTTAGATAGGGGAAAATATTAATTATTAGTTATATGCCTATCCAATCTGTACCATTTGTAACTATATTAATTCATCATAGCATAGATAAAGAAATTATAGAATCACTGTGCCACTTGAAAATATCAGCATTAAAGATTCTTGGTATTTATTTATATATTGGGGCAGTCATTTGAACAGTAAAACATACTGGACATTGTCATCTAATAAAAATAATATTAAATATAGCAACTGAATAAAAGTACCCACTGTGAGATTCCTGGAGTGCCTTATGCTTATCTCCAATACTAGGTTCTTCTAACAAAGAATCCTTCCTATCCTTCTTTCCAAATATATAAGACCATTCATGGTCATATGCACACACGGGTGCTATTCATGACAACTTATAAAAAATATATTTTATAAAACTAATATTATGAAGTTGGAAAGGGATGATATCACTCTTTATTCAGTTTAGCTAAGTACATGTGTTTTCCCATGAGCGCCACTAGATTGTTTTCAATCTAGATAAGTATCTATTTATAGTGTACTTAAGTTCAAACTCATTCAGTACATATTTATTACGCATGACTTGGATGACTATTGAACAAAAATGACATTCTTACATTTTATCTATATTGATAAAATTACAAGATCCCAATATTACCAAAGTTTATACTATAGATCAAAGATTCTTATAGACATTGCTAGCTCATTAGCGTATATTGATGAACAGACATGAATAATCCTATTAATGGCTTCCAAACAAGCATGTGAAGACCATTATTGATATTGATGGCCATTTAACTAGATTATTTATCACAATAAAGGTAATAATGATGATGATGATAATAATATCATAATAATGATAATAATAGTGATATCATAATAATGATTATAATAGTGATGATGATACCAGCCATGGCTTATCAATAAACTCACAACAATAAATTCATCTTTATAAACTTATAGGCATCTATTAAAATTATCATATTTCATACTGGGATTTAATAATACTAATGGTGATGATTGATCATCATGAATCTCTTTGCATAATATTCAATTTTCTATAAACCCCTATTTACTAAAATATATTCATTACGCTAAACATTAAATTTAATGATTATAATTTATTAATGATGATTGATGGCGATCATAACTTTTATATAGTATTATTTGAAACATTTTTAACTAATAACATGATATCCATCTTTGATGAGGATGATCTAAATTCATGGACACAACACAATTTTAGCTTTCTATGTTGAACTATAATTATCAAAATTTGGTTATTCTCAAGCATAATCCTTAAATACTTAAATATCAACACTCTAGTTAACCTATTATTTTGCGGACGCTTAATATTTGCAAGTGATTGCTCAATATATACAAATGGTAATACTTAATAACTGTGAGCACTGATGATGAATTAAAATGATAGAATTAAGACAAAAAAAAAAAAACACAATATTCTTAATAATAACTCGGAAACCAATTAAGATATATAATTATATTTTATTAACACTACTACTCTTTCTTTCCTTCTTTAAAGTCAAATTGACAATTAAATAAATGGCTTATTAATACAAAAATTTATATAAGTATAAGCAAATAAACTTAATATATAGGTTTGTCATCTTTCTTGATATCTCAAAATAAGCTGACTTAAATCAATATTAAAAAAAAATACATATTCTATAAATGCTTATTTAAGACTTTTCTTACTTATCATATCATAAAATAAATTTCAGGTGTTACTTGTATATGTTATTTCACTTCCATTCAAATGTAATGCCCTACTTTTTAATTTACTATTTTAAACTAATCATATATAACCTATTCTTTGATGTGTTTGGATAAGCAGTTACACATTCACGCATTCGGTAATGTTAACATATATGTTTAAAATGTATACCCATAAATTACATATATAAAAATATCTTTTTCTTTTGCAACCTTATAGCGAAAGAAAATAAAATACATATATTAACTTTTAATATGCAACAAGATAAAATAAAAATAAAAAAACATTATAAATGCATATATCTATAGGTTGCTCATTATCATTAACAACTGAAGAACAATTAAAAAAAAAACATTTCAACATTACAATATATAATAAAAAAAATAAAAAAAAAAATAATGAAAATTTTAAGTTTAAAGATTTAAACTATGTTTGTGCTATGTTGTGAGATATTGCAAATAACTATAGATAAACAAGTCTTTAATGTTTCTGTATCAAAAAAGAATAAGTAAAAGAATAAAATCGGTTAAAGAAAGTTCATATTTACCCGTCTACTTTTTACTTCTTAATAATGTCCTGAATTTGAATTTTCAGACTGCTTTTCTTTGCTCACCAACAACAACAACAAAAAAAAAGAAAGTTATTGCAGATACTTTTAAGATAATGCTGAATCAATTGACTTTGCTTGTTTCTTCAATTCCATTATTATTCACTGTTGATTGGCTTCCTTCTACCATTTAAAAAAAAAGTTATTATAAGTACTTTGAATAAGTAGGTACCGGTGGATTTGCTTGTCTCTCTTCTTTAAAAAAAATAATTGCTGTCGACACTTTAGATGATTGAGGTAAATTAACAAAATTTGATTTATGGCTTCAAACTTGGTTCTACATGGCTGTTATAAATTTTCTTTTCCTCCTATTTCCTCTTCTCCATTCATTCAAAGGTAATGAGCTTTTAATAAGCCAGGAACTAGAAACAAAGCATTCCATATAGCTTGTGTGGTAGGCTTCAAAATCTATCATTTTGTTGGTTATTACTGGATACATGACTTCATAGACAGATCAGCGATTTTGACTCATTCTGTATTAACCAGGAAGCAGAAAAAAAATGGTTTAGCAATGCAGAGGCATAGTATTATGCATAACCAAATATGTTAATATCATTTTTATATAATTATTACTAACTTCGAATAAATTCAATCTTGTTCCATTTCTCTCCTCTTCTTTAATATTGCTGGAAATTGCTTTATATAAACGCACATTTCATTTGCTTTTTTTTTTTTCAACTTTCAAAGAGTGAGAAAAAAAAATTAAAGCGTTCACTCTCTTTTAAAAAAAAAATCAGAGCTTACATTTCTGCTTAAGAATAATAACAAGGAAGGACCGACTGAGTTGAGTCTCAAAATAATAATAATAATTTGAGTGACTCTCACTCTAAAAAAATTAATGACTAACTCATCATCTCTCTAAAGAAATTTAAGAATAACTGATCATCTCTCTAAAGAAATTTAAGACTGACTGATCATCTCTCTAAAAAAATTTATGACTGACTGATTAAAAAAATTGTTTTAATCATTTATATCGCGAATTTCAACCAAAGAAAAAAAAACATCTGGAAATCTTTATCTTAAAAAAAAATCAAAGCTTCACAAGTTTGACGTCGGTCACAATCAATAAAGACTTAAAATTGATCGCTATCATTATCTACATCAAAGCACCTCTTTTGTAAAAATAATCTTAAGATACAGATAACAACAAAGCTGGCCATCTATAGCCATCAGAAATAGGTGTAAAAGCGTATTTGTGTTTGTACAGATGTATTCATTGTTTCACACGTGTACATTTTTTATCTCCTAATCTAACAATCTTAATTGCCTTATTTCACACTTTTCTGATTTACTCTATTTTAACAAAATGAAAGTTAAATAAATTTAATACATATTATTTAATAATAAAAAAAATATTATATAATAAATCACAAAAAGAACTGCTTATTCATAATAATAAATCTATACATATAAATCTCTATGTATAAAAGAATAAAAAAATTTTTTTTTTAAACAAATGAATACTATATATATATATCTACAATATATATATATCGAATCAAAACCTAAGGTTGTGTTTTAATATTATTTTTATGCTGGTCTGGTTTAATTTTGGATTTGGGGTAGTTTTGATTTTATATTGACTAGTTTAGCTTTATGCTTGTAATGTTTATATATATATATATATATATATATATATATATATATATATATATATATATATATATATATATATATATATATATATATATATGGAGTTTTATCTGATGTGAAAGGAACCACTAATGTAGTTATTATAGCTATATGTATTATATAATATGCATACAGAAGATATACTTCATGAACAGATATTATTTGGTGAGTAAAAAACAATTTGTTGAAATATTATTTTAAATAATTAACATGACAGATATAATCTCTAATTTACAAATATAAAAGTAAATAAGTTTTGTGTTTTTTGAAGGTTTGTGATGATGGTGTTTTAGTTGTATTTTTATATTGGACTATATCCATCAACTAATATGAGTATTTAATGTCTTTAGATAATTATTTAAATATTCCAAATAGATTAAACTGTTAGTAATAGCACATCAAACAGGTTAATATATGCATAGAATTTTGAAAGCTATTATTCTTCCCAGTTTTTCAGGTGTTTCCAGCCTGACTAGTCACAGTACTAGCATGGTATTTGAACCTGGGTCCTTAGATTCTTGAGTATTGAATTTTTAAGGTAATGCTATAACCAACTGAATCATCCTGCTAAATGCAACAGTCATTAGAAATTGTATGTACTTGTCTATTAAGTTCTGACTGATTTCTTATTTTTCATAAGAGCAAAGTTGATTAGTAGTTTCCACACATTATGTATAAACACACTATTTTGGCTTATGGTATTGTTTGCCATTGTCATGTGTGCAGCTTCTTTAAATTTTTTTATTTGTACTTTTTCTTTATCCAATATTTTTATATTTTCCCAATTGAACATATGTTTATTGGCACACACATTGTCTGACACCTTAGCCACATCTGTTTTTTTTTCTAATCATCAGTTTGTGTTCTTTCTCATTCACATGGTATTTTATAGATGCCTTTTTTTTTCTTTTCAACATTTCAAGTTTAGGCTTTCTAGATGTTAAATGCCTTGTAGTGTGCTATGGCTCTGGAAAGCTGTTCTGATGTTATACTGATTGCAGATTTTCCTTAATTTGTCTGCTAATTTTGGAATATATGGGTACACTACATTGTTTTTACTTTTGATGGTTCTTTTTGTTGTCTATGTAAGGTTTTCTTAATAACAGTTCATGGATAATCATTTTTCATAAGAGTTTGTTCTATATAGATCTTTTCTTTTTCCAAATTGCTGGTTTATGAACAAACTTCTTTTGTTATGCTCCATAGTAATGATATAACTCCATGTTTTGTGTTTCTGGTGTGATTGTATGTATATGCTAGATATTTTTCTGTATTATGTGTTCCTGGTAAACTGTAGTTTTGACTTTTCCATGAGGGAGTCTTGTCACAAGAACATCTAAGAATGCCAATTTTTGTTATTGTTCTGATTTTATTGTGAATTTAATTGAAGGAGATATATTATTGATGTGTTTTTTAGAAAGTTTGTAGCAGTACTTCACAATGTGGACATACAACAAATGTAACATCTACATACCAATTCAAACTTTAGGTGAATATGGGGTAGTTTTTATGGCTGTGGTTTCAAGTTCTTCCATGTAAATATTGTTAATCAGGGTGACAAAAGTGAGCCCATGTTTATTTCTTTTGTTGGAAGACATTTTATTGAAAAAAGGTTGTTTTTATGCAGAATGTTAATAGTTCCATTATACTATTAATAGGAAAATATGTTCTGGTTTGTAAACTATTATCACAATTTAATATTTTTCTTACAAATAGACAATGCTTCTTCACATGATACATTTGTGAATAAACTTTCCACATCAAAGCTTACCAGTAAATCAGTTCTTTCAATTTTCATGTTCTTGATTAATTTTACAAAGTATCTAGAATGCCTGGCAAAGGACTAAGTCCACCAAAGGACTTAAAACTTTTAAAAGAAATCTTGACAAATTTTGGTGAGGTGAATTTCTAGAAGTAACAATAGGTCTTAATGGCACTAAATCCTTATGGATTTTAGGTAGACCATAAAGATGAGGAATTTTGCTGAAATATGATGTTATTCTACTTTATTCTGAATCAGTGAAGTACTTGTGATGCTTTCTGAGTAATACTATTAACTTTGTTTCCATACCCAGTATCAGATTTTTTGCCACTTTTTTATATTGGCCTGCTGTAAGGAGTTCTTGTATTTTGTTGCCATAATTAGTTGTATCCACTACAATTGTTGCATTGCCTTTGTCACCAGGAATAATAATTATAGATTTACTTACTTTGAGAGATTTAATTGCTTTCCTCTCACCATAGGATATGTTTGACTTCAATTTTTATTACTTGTCAAGTGTTCTTTTTATTCTCCAGTGTAATTCTGCTGCTTCTTCTAAAGACAATTTTGAGTGACTTCCCCATTGTCTGCCATTATATCTAATAAATGGATATTAGATGGTGTTATGGAAAAGTTTAATTCTCATTCAAGAACAAAAATTTTAGTATCTGTTAGATGTTTAGAACTGAGATTTTTAACAGATGAAGTTGGTACACTGCTTGGTGCAGTATGATTTTTGATATACTCATGCAGGTTAGCAAGTTTCTTCTTTTGACATTCTTTTATTTTTCAACACAATGTAGAATGTGATTTTCTTATTGCTTGAGAAACTCTCAGGAAGTCTTCATCTGTAAATTTATTTTTTAGAAAACATTCTACATTATTAATGAAATGCATTGTTTGATACTTAAAAAACTTTGAGCATTTATTCTTTTTCTTAACAAAACTTCATTTGCTCTCTGAGTAATTTTCTCAGTTCTCTGGGAGTGAATTGGAGGTTTTAGTTACAAACCTTTAAGAATTATCCCTTCAGATTTACATTTAGATAAGAAGGTTAAATGATTTTCTACTTTAGCCAGCTTTAGACAACTTTTCATAATTTCTAAAGTTTGACATAGTATCATGTTTATACCGATTACTTAATATTTTCTTGAAAGTTTGTGATGATGGTGTTTTAGTTGTGTTTTATATTGGACTATTTCCATCATCTAATATGAATATTAAATGTCTTTAGAAAAATTTAACTTTATTTAAATAGTCCAAATACAGTTAACTGTTCATAGTAGCACAACAAACAAATTAGTATATGCACAATGTTTTGATAAGTATTTTTCTCCCTCTTCTTGGCCTGACCCATGACAGTACTAATATGGTATTTGAACTGTATCCTTAGATTCTTGAGTATTGAAGTTTTTAAGGTAATGCTCTAACCAACTGAGCCATTTTGCAAAAGACAACAGTCATTAGAAATTTCTTATACTTATCTATGAGGTTCCTCCTGATTTCCTCACTCTTTCCTGAAAGCAGAGTTGATTAGTGGTTTCCATACTTTATATATAGTCACTCTAGGTTAGCTTATGGGACTGAGGATTGATTCATAAAAGATTTATTTTGAAATTTTAAAAAAAAATAAACTTTATTATAAATGAAGAAACAAAAGCCTGAATTTTAAAAGAACTTTCCAAATTGGATCTAGCAATGTTTTGTTTAAAAGGCAAAAAAAATTTACTTAGCATCAGAAATACTCTAATGGATTAATTAATAACTTTGATTTGTAATGGAATAATAATAATGCCCACATACATATGCTGTTTATGTATGTTTTCAACATAAACTTAATTGTGTCTTGTGAAATAAGTTTATTATTTTTGACAAATGAAATATTCTAGGATATAAACATTACTGTTTACACACATTTTCATGTGTATATGTTAAATTAATCACTTATGTATTATTAAAATAAATTAATCCTTTATGACAATTCAAATATGTTAATTTTAAATTATTACATTGCATGTCTATTGAAATAGTATATTCCTTCAGACTTCCCATTTCACCTACTCTATCTTATAATAATACTGGTATGAGCTTTAAATCCCAGACTTCCCATTTCACCTACTCTATCTTATAATAATACTGGTATGAGCTTTAAATCCCATTGAGTGCACATATATCTGTATATCTACATATGTTTAAACTTATATCCATTGAACATCGTTATATATGTATCAGCACACTTATATATATATATATATATATATATATATATATGTGTGTGTGTGTGTGTGTGTGTGTGTGATTACAAGCTGTAATGTAAGAGATTTAGATATGTTACAGCATATTTATATTTAAATCTTAAATCTTTAATTATTATAAATTTAGACGTATAAGTTTATTTTGTTATTTTTCTTAAGGATCACATATAAATATGTACAATTTCACCTGTGACCAGCACACATATATAATGAAATACTTATATAATAAATTGTTAATTTCTAAATTTAAAATCAATATTGTTAACAGAGATCATGCCCATGCACCTACGCTAAATATAAATTTACAATAATAGATTTTAATGTATGACTTGGTGAAAGCAAACTCAGTCAAAACAGCACTATTTCTATTCCATTGGGGATTGAAAGATCAATTTGCCATTTCTTCCTACAGAAGATGTTCACCTGAAAAGCCATCCTACATGCTGCCACAATGTAATCATCATCACTGCCATGATAAAGAATTCCAGCTACCACCTGCTTCCAAGAAAAGATGTCATTAACAAACAACCTATCAAGAGAAAAGTGTCAGTACCCACTTATTCCCAAATACTGAATGACTCAGCTACAAGAGAAAAATGGTAATACTTCTCTGCAGAGCTCTATAAGTCTACTTTTCAATATATAATACCTTATTAAGCTAGCTATTATGAACATTCATTTAAGCTATAAATTCTCATTTAAATTAAAACACTTTTAGAGTAAAGCTATCTAAATGTAAATATAAACTTGCCTGTATATTAATAACTATTCATTTGACTCTAATAATTGTAGTCAGTTATTATTTAAAATCTCTTATAATCTGCAATTATGCCTATCTTTCTATCTTGATTATTTTATTTCATCTTTTGATTTTATATGTTATGATATGCTAATGTTTCAAAGCAGTGAGTGATTAATTTAATAAACTTTTGGGAGATACAACTAGAAGCTCTCTAGCATAAGATTATCATCGCTTTTTAGCTGGTAAGAATCACTGCTTTGAAATTTTATTCTATGAGATAACAACAGATCGCTATGCTCTTGTTGTTATCTATAATTATATATTTTAATATTTGTTAGGGTGTTTATTAAGGTTTGCCTAACCAGTTTAAATCATGATTATATATATTAGTTACATAACAACCAGGGATGATATTAAAAGCATATTTGTAAATGTTGTAAGGCCCAAAATATGCTTTCTCCTCCCTAATTTGATTATAAATAAATATATACAGATTCAATATATATATAAACTAGATTAATATTTAGTTAACCCTTTCTTAGCATAATTATTAAATGCTATCTTAACAGCTGGGTTGAGTTAGTTTCAGCAGACTGAAACTATATATATATATATATATATATATATATATATATATATATATATATATATATATATATATATATATATATATATATATATATGTTGCAAGTGTGTCTTTATTAAGCACATATCGAGCACTAACATTTTGCTGCTCCTCTTTAAGATATTTCATGGTATCAAGCCACCATTCTATAGTTTGAATGGCTATATTTTTAGAACTGAAACATGAGAGTCAAGAACAGTTTTCAAATCCTATCCAACATCCCAAACTGATATGTTTTGAATATAGTAGCAAGCTGTTTGGTCCAAGGGCACCAAGTACTAGGTGCTTAATCCCATGGTCAATTACACATTCACACTGCAATCATTTTTTTAATATTTTAGCACCTTAGTCTCAGATGGCAGTATATGGCAACCAGTTCATTTTCTTCTTATTAGTAAACTTCAGCATTAGCCTGAGCTTGGAATATGGTTTTACCTAATAAATCTGCATTTTGAGCATATTTAATTGCTCATTGGTAATATATTAAAATTGGTAGCTTATCACTCTATACCTGTATTATCCTGGTAAGTGTTTACCATTAGCAACCCTAAAGAGTCGCTTGGAATATCACAATATTAGGCATGAGTCATAGACTAAAAATAAATATATAAATTGAATTGCATATCAAGATGAAACTGCTGTATTGTTATCCATCTCATCATTACTGTAACACCTGCATGCATCATTCACTCAACCAATGCTAAATAACTATGTTCTGTTATTTTAATTAATTTATTTAATCATTATTTTATAAAACATATTAAAAATTACTATTTGTTTAATGTTGTTTCTCACAATCTACTCCAAATCATCTGAACTCTTTATTAATATATTATGTATTACTGTAGTTAAGTCATAACATGTTAAATAATTCATTTGATCTTTGATTATAGTTAAGTTATTAAGTTTTCCACTGAGTCTCATGGTTCTCCCTTTGCTCAGCCAGCTCACTGAGACTGAGTGTAACCTCATAAATATCATTCATAGGATAATCAAATCATGAAGTGCTGGTAAATGAGTTAAATTATGGTCAGATTCAAGGTCTCACCATCTCATCTAGATCATCTTTGGTGTAATTTGTCTAGACTCTGGATTTTATTGCACAAGTGCACAAATATGACTGATACACTGTGCCTACATAGATGCATGTCATGTAGACACATGTATATGTTAAACTCAATCATACTTTGTGAATTATTAAAATGAATTGTAGTTTTTATAAGTCTATGACAAATTTGATTATGTGCATTTTATATTATACAGGCACATCTGCATGCTGATATATCAGGGTTTTATGTAAACCTATTGAGATATTTGTGATGTCAGTTAAAGGATCATTACTGTGTTACAGTTTTCTAAAAAAAATTAATTACAGTGGCCATAGTAGTGTTGTTAGTTGCAAGCCTGTGACTGGTTTCATGCATCAAACATGAATCCATTTTCAGTAGTTGGGATGTCTTATCATTACTTATATGATAGTGGTGGTTTAGGACCTATGTAAGTAAATGAGGCATTACTGATAAAGCAGATCAAGAGCTAACCCAAGAATTAATTCACTGATATAATAATCAAAATTGGTTAAAGGGAGATTTAGCAAGCTCTGAATTAACACAAATCATGATTCCATCTATCAATAGTGTTGCTTCTTTATACCATTATCCAAGAGGATAAGCAGCTGAATGGATTTTGCAATAGTATTTCTTCACAGACTGATAGACAATTCAAGTCCATTAACAAAGAAGAGAAACGATGAGAATTTTCATTTTGAACCAAACTGTCCTGAATATAAAATGTTGTGATGATTTACTCATATTCCTTCATGCATGGAAATATAACAGCCATGAATGGAAGTATAAGACTGTTTTGCTACCTTGAGCAACTTCTGACTGGAAAAACTAGTGTTCTGGATTGATTGCTCATTATCCAGTAATATCTTTCAAACCTATCATAATTCATAACACCTAAAAAAATTCTGCATTAAAGTACAAATACACACATATCTTTATATTTTGATCGATTATATATTTGTAATTTCTATCTAGTTTGGAAAAAGAATACACGGGATTACTTTTAATAAAGGTTTGAATAAATTCAGCGAAAATAAAATTAACATAAAAGAATATTTCCTTCTTCGATAAATATTAAAATAGCATTTGCTATCAATAATAGAATTTCTTTCTTCAAGTTAATTTAATCACTAAACGTATTTTAATTTCAAATTTTTCTATTTATTTCACCCCCATACTAGAAGTAGTTATTAGTTAAAATATTAATAAATAAATTTGTTTTTTTAAAAGTAGATATAAAAAAATTAATAGAATATTTATACACTTAAAAAATTATATAATTAAAAGTCCTGTAGATATTTCAATTTTTTAATTATTTTTAAAGATCAACACCCACTATTGAAGTAGAACAAGCAAATATATTGTATTTCTAACGAGATTTTATTTGCAGAAAAAATATTTTAAATGCACCAACTATTAATAAGTTAATGAAATATATATATATATATATTCTGTTTTAAGTTAAAAATAATATAATTAAGTTCTCAATTAAATTATGTACACTTTTAAAACAACCTTAAAATTCATGCGATCATCATCATCGACAAAGGTCTTTCCAAGTTTAATTCAATTTCTTTGATCCCTAATATATTTTCTCTATAACACAAAACCGTATCACAGGTGATCTTTTTCTATATCTTTTATAGTCTCATGGGATTAAATTTAAAATTTCAACTGTTCATCTATTATCATCTTTTCAAGAAACATGACCTCTCCAGTTCCACTTTAATTTCTTAAATATTTCAATTATGTCACTGATGGTGATCATTTGTAGACTTACTGGAACCTTTTTAGATACCTGGGAAAGCTGCCAAACGACTATTGAAAATATCGGGTGATAAATGGAATAAGTGGTAGAAATACGATTTTGTTGTTTACAAGAAAACCAATATGTGTTAAATAAACAAAATAAAATTAAAATATGTTAAGAGTAGTTTATGCAGAAATGATACTACAATTATTAACTAGCTAAAAAATTTAGAAATTTAATGAAACAAATAGACAAGAAAAAAAAACAATAAATTAGTTATACAAATATGAATTTAGTTATACAAGATATTTTTTTTACAAAAATAAAGATTACAAAATGCAAACCAAGTTGTACCAAGTAATTTTTGTAAAAAATAAAAGATTACAAAATACAAACTCCCCTCTGGAGTTCCTTTTTTTTTTATATATACCATAGTGATCTGCACTTACAACAAGATATTTCACAATCAATCTGGTTGAATAGATTTTGCTGACACAGATATGCCGATGCAGTTTCCTTACTGATGATTACTTGCTTATAGAATTCTTTAAGTAACATTTTGAAATATCATAGCTTTAGATTGCAAAATAACAAAATATCTGTAGTGAATTTTTTCTCATATTTGCAAGTCACAAGGGCATCTATAAAATACTTTACTTTTTCTCACTTACAGATCACAAGTGTATAATTGGCATATTTGTAGAAAATAAAACTTCTATTTCCATTTTTATTATTAATATTAAAACAATATTTTAGTACAACTGTTGTTTAATATGGGGAAAAAACAATCCACTATATATATATTCATTAAAATAGTAAAACCTTTGCAAATTTTATAATTTCTTCATACCTATTGGTCATAGGTAGAAATAAAATTAAAATAATCATCTTAATACAAAAAAATGTTTCAAATTCAACATCTATCACTTAGAATGCAATGCCAAAAGTGTTTGGATATTTTTTTTCCTAAAAATAAAAGGAAACGTCTCACTAAAATTGTTCATTAATACTACACATCTTTTACATCAATAATTTTTATAAGAAGAAAGAGGGTATTAAAACTTGTTCATTAACATGTTGTAACTTTTAAATTCTACTATTGAAACTGTCAAAAAATTGCTTTCTCACAATTGTAAGATTTTTTTGATAAAAATACACCTATCACACAATACTTTTATTCAATTTTGTTCCAAAAAAAGACAATTTTTTTATTTTGTTTCCTATTACACGTTCTATTTATCATTTAGTATTTTCAGTACCACAAATGTCTACAATAGTCCCAAAGCATTTTCTAAATGACTGCTATCAGTGGTATCTATTTCTTTTCTTATCCATGTATTTTATTTCTAATCTATTTTTACTATTCCTAACATATATTTATCAGTGTTATCTATTTGTTTTCTCATCCATGCATTTTATTTCTAATCTATTTTTATTACTCCTAACATATATCTATCAGTGGTATCTATTTCTTTTCTCATCCATGTATTTTATTTTCAATCTATTTTTACTACTCCTAACATATATCTATCAGTGTTATCTATTTGTTTTCTCATCCATGTATTTTATTTTCCATTTATTTTTACAACTCCTAACATATATCTCTTCATACTGTGTTGAGTGATCTGAAATATTTAAATTGCTCTTTGTTAAATGTACTAGTTTTAGATCTATATTTAATAAAAATAGCTAAAAAAAACATCTATTAAAAATCTTCTTCACAACATACAGACACATTTCCTTTTAACATTCAATTATTTTTATCAAAAGCACTCCATAAAATTTAATCATATGATTAATGCCATTCATTACATTTCTATATGTATTAATAATGTATTTAAAGTATTAGTAGCTATTAGTTTCTTCTAATTCATTATTTACTTTTGGAGAAAATCCATTGAACATTACTATAATCTGTTTATTATTTATATTTGGTCCCACTTTTATTCTATTATCTGATACCTCTTGCAATGACAGTCAAGTCTCTCAATTATTATTTGCAAAAGCATCCACATTAATTGCAAAATGTAGATAACTTAAATAATCTCAATTATTTTTACTCCATAACCTTCCCATTTAATCCATAAAATATTTTTATTGTAAAACTGCTATAAAATGTTTTGGAAGTATGAAATCACTCTACTATAAACCCTTATCATTGTTAATCTGGTTTAATATAACTATATCAGCTAATCATTGCTGTCACATTTTGATAAATATTCTTCAGTATATATTAATAGCCTGGATCTATATATTGATAATCCAATATTTAAATCACTGTAGAAATGCTTACAGAATCAAATGCTTTTTCATAATCTACAAATCCAAAGAATAATGGTAACTTATACTCATTAAATCTTTTTATTACTTCTCTCATTACCTAAATGTGATCCATTATGCTAAAACAAATTCTAAATTCAGTTTGCTCTATAGATTATTAAAACTTGAAATTTGCTGTAGATAAGTTATTAATTATCTTTAATGTGATAGATCTGTAATTTCTAATATCTTCTTTATCTCTTTTCTTAAATATTAGTATTACTACTGTTTTTTTTCCAATCATCTTATATATATATATATATATATATATATATATATATATATATATATATATATATATATATATATATCTTTATTACTTAAACATTTGATGTAACTGCCAACATATTTTTTTTGTTTCTTTTAAGATATCATTTATAATTCTATTATTTTCTAGAGTTTTTCTTCTTCATAGATTTAACTACATGCCTCAATTTTTTATTTAAAATTCTGGACAGTTCAAAATTTTTAATAACTGTAGCAAATACTTTATTGTTGTTTTTTTACTGATTATTTAATTTTTAATACAATTGTTCCACTCATTTCATAATATCACCTTTTTTTTAATAATAGTTCCATCGTTTCTTTTCATTTCAGAAGTACCTTTCCTTTCAATAATAAAATGTTGTTATACACTTTTATGATTTTTATTTTATTCTCCCGTTTTCCTTACCAATTCATAATTATACTTTCATATACTGTATTTTTTTTCATATCATTTTACAAAACTCTAGATATTTAATTCTTCTTAGTGGATTATTTTTAAAAAATTTCATTTTACTTCTTTTCTTCATAAATTTCATTGTCTCAGTAGAAATTTACTGGCCAATTTCTGCTTTTTGTACCAGCTATCTTTGTTATAGTTTTTAATAGAATATTAATTATCTTCTTATTTATTTTATTCACATCTGAACTCTCTTCAAAGTTTTCTAATATTTAAAATGCTTTTTAAGTTTTAATTTAAATTCATTAAAATGTTTCTGAACATTAAGAATATCAACTATGAATGCTATTTTTTTAAGAAATTTTATTTTTTTAGTTTTGTATTAACATGGATCTTACATCTCATTAATCAATGATCACTTTTTGTCATGAATCTATGAAGAACATTACAATCTAGAAATAGACATTGTCTCTTAATCAAAATATAATCCAATTCTGGTATATCTTCATTTAGATACCTCCATTTAATATTTTTCTCAAATAAATAATTCATAATATACAGGGGTTTTTTCTACAAACTGTACATCTGTGAAATCTCTCATTTCTCTCATCACAACCAAATTTACCCCATTTTTATCTTTCAAATTTTTTATCAATTTTGAAATTAAACTTTCCAATGATAATTTTAAAATCTTGAAAATCATTTTGTGCACTCATATAAATATATTTATGTTCTTCAACATAATGGTAATTTGTTGGGACTTAACTCTGAATTATTTGCATTTGGTATCTTCCATTAACTTAAATAACCCATTTTGCCATTCTTTATTATTTATCATCAATCACTAAAATATTGCTTTCACTTTTTATTTATACTTTCGTAATATACACTTTTTAAATCAATTATTTCTTTACTTTTGCGTTTAATTCTCCATATCAAACAATTTCTTGTGTCATATCAGACAGTTTTTTTTTCAATTCATGTAATCCTCTTTCACACTTGAAAGTGATCTTCAATTGTAATAAATAAATGAAAGGCCATTATTAAATGGCAGTCTACATCTCTTAACATCCTCTGTTTTCAGCAACCAACTTCTGACTTGGCTGGTGATTTTACAGCCTTCTAAGAATAAGAGCCATAATTTAATTTTGTCATGATTGTAAATATCTATATATACATTTTAAAAAAGTTCATTCTCACACAAAATTAATATACCTTTAAAAAAAATTGGTAAATGAGAAAATTAATCATGGTATTTTTTTATCTTAAACTCGGAGATAAAGAGGCAATGAACATATCATTCAGACTGGCTCATGTTGATGAGTAGTTCACCTAAGTTCATTTATTACATTAATTATTATATAGTAACAACAGCTGCGAAGATAAGAAGTTTGGAGTAGACATTTAGCGCTTTTGCTCTATTCAGTTTTTTAAGGCCTAAAAGAAAATGTTCCATTTAATATTTTTTTTAATTGATTTTTTTCAAATCTAAATCATATTTAAAATCTGTTAATATTTTAAAACAATTTGCGAGGTACTAATTTAAATTGATTAGAATATTTCTGAAGATTAGGAATATCAACTGTGAATTTTATTTTTCTTAATAAATTTTGTCTCTCTAATTTTGCAATAACAGGTATCCTAAATCTCACTAATCAATAATCACTTCCAGTGCTAAATATATTCAGAATATTACACTCTTGAAATCCTTTGGTAGTCAAAATAAAATTCAATTCTGCTGTATCTACATTTGGATGCTTCCATGCCTATTTCCATTTAGCATTTTTTTCAAAAAAAGATTGCATAATATAATGCATTTCTTTTTCTGAAAACTCCATAAGTGTATGTTCTCTCTCATTTCTATAATCATAATCAAATTTATATACTGCATTTTTATCCTTTAGTTGAAATCTTAAACTAGAATTCTGAGAGGTTGTAAAAGACCTAGAAAGAGATCACAACTAAGATGGATGGATGAAAGATGAAAGTGTGTTGAGATGACATGAAGAAGATAGCTTAGAGCTTGGAAGAGATAGTTTGAACTTGGTGAAAACATCTTGCAGTTGATAAATAATGATTAAAATAATAATGATGACATATATATAAAATAGAAAATCATATGAATATATTAACTGAAAAATAAATTTATATTAAGGTTTTGTCTCTACCATGGTTTTATTTATTATTAATGAATAGTCTTTCCCAAGTAAAAGTCAACTAGATGTATTACATCTAATTGAATTTGTCTTGAGAATGACTATTTGTTAATAAACTAAATCCATATTTATGAGAAAATTTTAGTAAAAATTTGTTTTTTAACTCGTATTTAATTGTTATATTTTTCTTATTTTATTTACTTATTATTTATGCAGTAAAGTTGTATATATATTAATTCATATATTCTTGCAGAGAAATGATGAATTCATAATATTATTTCCAGGACCTTCTGTGTAATAAAAATATAATAGCTAAATAGCTGATATTTCAGTATAATAGCAAGTACTTTCCTCAGAACTTTTTTCTCAAATCATAAGAAATGTGTGTGGTGAGATTTAAAATCGTTATTTTTTTCCTTTATTATTTTCTCCTCATTCTCAAATTGTATTGATTGAGAAGTTTTAAAAAATATTTTATCCTCCAATAGCTTTTTCAAAGAGGCCTTTTAAAATTCTCTATAGCTTCCCTTAGCAGTTTCTGGTCATATTGTTCAATTTTTTTCAGAATATGTGCTTTATTAAAATTGATGTCATGGTTAATTAATTCTGTGTGTGAATTAGATTTTTTCTAACTGCCAAAATGTATTCTTCCTTTATGAATATATATGTTTTAAAAATAAATAACATTTTCAGTTTTTAATTAAGGTTAATGCATTTTCAGTATCAAGCACCATAATCATAATTATTCTTAATAAATCTGGAGACAGTTGTATAACCACTGTTACTAATATGCAAAATGTTTTGATTTACATATTTCAGTTGTTTAAAAATTGGATGCTGTTTGATCAATGACATTGTTGTTGTTCTCAAAAAATTATGCCTCTTTGATATTTATTTTCTTATAGTCATACTTCATGCAAATCAGATAAACTCTGTGTTGGTCAAAATTATGTCTTGTTCCCTTTCATAGTCCAAGAGTACTGCTATGTGCTAGATTGTCTTTTGTTCTTTTAAATAAGTATGTGGATTGTTTTATTTTTGTTGAAATGTTGATTCAGATTTTACAATAGTATACAGCCTTGCATTCCAAGTCATTACATTGGACAGCATATACTATTTGTCAAAATTCTTCTTTCTCAATTTTGTCTTTAAAATTGTTTATTAATCTGATTAAAGTAGTTGATTTTTCTTGTTTTAATTTCAGAAAATTTTCTATTATCGCACTTAAATTTAAATCTTCTCATAATTTATTTTCTATGGGAAGCAACATTAGGTTGGATAGTCTTTCTTGTACTATTGTGAATCTTAAATAGTTTTTTTTATTATTTTACATTTAATAAACTATGTTTGGACTCAGCAGTGGTTATTGGAATTGTTAATAAAATTCTTAAGATATATATGTAACATATATATGTGTAAGATATATATTGTGGTGTTGATTAAAATAAGGTAACTTGGTGCAGGTCCCACTAGTCCTAAGAGATCCTGGCATATGCCTATTTGATCAATCTTAGAGACACTACTGTATTAATGAAAGACAAGAGTCAATAGTTTTCATTTCTTAATATTTTATAAAGAGTGATAATCATGTTAATTATTTTTTCTATCTTTTAAATTTATTTCTGACTATCCACTGAAAGCATTTTATCATGTTTTTATCTTGGTCACCATGACTTCTACCTAATCTTGCTATTTTAATCTTGTGTAGTAGTTTAATTATAGACTTTCAGTTCTTATCTCTAAAACTTATCTCAACTTACTTTAAAGCTGTTTGTTGCATTTTATTTATGTTTTAGTCTAAGGTTTCCTGTTCTCACAGCTAATGTTAATTAATCTACAATCCCTATTGTGAGTTTTATACTGTAGTACGACCAGTTAGAAGATGACTAATGACTGGTTCTCTTTCCCAGTAAAAAGATGACTAGTGGCTGGATCTGCCTATATTGATCTCTCTAAATCAATGGTTAATCACAAATATTTTAATGTGTTAGGGTCTTAGGGTCATGAATTATGACATGAAATGTGACTGGGTGTTCCATACTTTAGCTTATAATGAAATATTGTGCTAACAGTACATTTTAAATTGGACAAAACTGTTGATAAAATGTTTGAAGTTATTTAAACTTTATATTGTAATGAAGCCATGAGTCAAAATAATATTTTCAAATGGCTTACAATATTTCATGATCACATTCAAGCATTAAACATGGTCCACAAACATGTAGAACACACTGCCATATTATTATGCCTCAACTCTTTATTCATACATGATAAACTCTTAAAAAAAAATTAGTGATTAGCTAACCTATGTTGAAACAATAACCTATGCACTGGTTCAGAAATGACAATGGGTGAAAATTTTAGAGAAAGAATCATTCACTCTTTTACTATGCCAGTGTCTTCTATTTAAATTACATATGACATCTGCACTAGTATATTAAATTGAGTATTACATAATTACTAATAATTCATAATATTAACATGTAGTAAATTAAAAAATTTCAAAATGTTAATATGTTGAAAGAAATTAATGGCTGCAAAGTGAATAAGAAAACATCTTCATGCTCTCAAACTATAACACTTTAGATTGGCCTATATAACTAAATTTCGGTACAAAAGATAAGATGGTCATTCATATCTTTTCAAAAATCTCTATTTTGTGTTTTGGTTTGAGAGTATCCTCAGTAATCACCAAAACATCATTGAGCTAGTATAATGACATTACAGTGCATAAGCTTAGAGTATATCTTTTTTATTTAAATTATGTCATATTATGTAGGTTTGCTGAAGCAAGCATTTAATTGTATTTAGGACACATCTGTTTGTGTAAAATGTTTTTATCATTTTCAGAAAACAAACTTCAATTTTTTAATATATTTTTATTACATTATTGTCTGTTATGAATACAATAGATAATGTATAAATACTATATATTGCATCTTATCCTTCTCTTTTTATTGTTAATTATTTTTTAATTTCATTACAAAGTTTTTTAAATTATAAAAACCGTCTAAATGACAAGACTATACCAGATTACTAGAAGAATGTAATAGCACATTAATATTTCAAAATTAAAAAACAAAAATATTTTAGAAATCTAAGATCATTAATCTTCTATAAGTTAGATGTAAAATGTAAAATATTGGACTTAGGCAATTCTCCTCCCACCCCCCAAAAGAAAAAGCTGAATTTAAGATCTGCCTATCACAAAATACCATATTCAAGTATCAAAAATATTACTAAAATTGTTATTTTGCCTGAATTTTATACATTATAATAAAGCATTTGTATCTATAAATATTTTTTGAATAATAAAAATTGTTAGAACATAATGATCTAAAATTTTAAAAATATTATCAAATTCTGAAGAACATTTATCAATATTAAACAGCATTGATTATTCTCCTAAACATATTAAAGGATTTGAAATGGGTATAGACTGATGATACTGTCTTCATATTTGTTAATCCACTGTGAAGACATCTAGGAAAGCATTTGCCCTGCAGAGAGATCTTTAACATATATAGTTATTAAAACAAATGCTAATAAACATAATCATTGAAACAGTAATCATTCTAAGCATTGTTTATATTAATATATAACTCTCTGTTACCCAATCTGTTCTTCAAACAAAAATGAATCCATTTTTATTTGTTTTTCCAAAGTCCCATAATTAGCCGAGAGGTATTGCAGCCGCCATGCAAGCAAGTAGTTGGTTGCAGACGGTTGTGGGTTCGCGTCCCGGCCGATGCTATGACATATGAAAAAAAAAACAGATCTGATAAATAACATTGGATAGAATAAATACTTGATTTAAATTTATTCAAACTTTACATATTAGCAATGTATTAATTCGTCAATTATAAATTTGATATTTGGTTGTTTTTTACAAGGATATTAAAATGAGTAAAAATACACTCTATCTTGTCAAGTTATATAATTAGCCATGTTAAATAAAGCTTCAATAACATCATGTTTACAGTGGATATTTGTCTTATTTAATATTATTTATCTGGCCTGCTATCCTTATAAAAATTAGAGAGAAACAGAGAGCAATAAAATAAATTAATTTGTCAATAGATGGCAAACAGTTTACCATTCTAGTGGTGGCATACATTTAAATGTAGGTATGAGTAAATAATATTTAAATATTTTATTGCAATGCATAGATCTCTTTAATGGAGAAGAATAGTAAAGGAGAATACAATGCTAACCAAAATTATCAAATACTAGATGATAATGGTTTGATCAACTTTCATTTCTTTTTTTTTCTCTAATAATAGACAGATAATTTTTAATGGCAAATATTGGACGGTTGTCTGAAATGATTGCCAGCTGGTTAGTTGAAAAAAAATCTTTTAATCAGCTTGATTTCGAACCCGGATTATAAGTGAATGCACTGCAACTGTACTATGAGAAATTTTTTATATACATTTTTAAAAAGTTCATTATCTGTCTATCAGTGGTAAATTAAATAATATATAATAGTTTGTTTTTAAAGAAACTAAAACTATAAATATAATTGCTATAAATTTGAAATTTTTTTCACCTTTTACAGTACTATAAATATCTTAATATAAAAAGATTATTTTATAACCTAGTAGTTACAATTTAAAGCTTTAGATGTTTTGAAATGGGATTTTTAACAGTTTATCGCCTAAGGCCATTGACTCATTTTTGAGCACTAATAAATTTCGAATAATATCTATTTTAAATGTAAATTTTTAACCTTAAGCTATTCGTTTTATTAAATTTTATGTGGTATTTTTACAAGAAGTTCATAAAAACAGAAAATATGTGTCCGAAATATTTTTTGATAAATAAAAGATTTTAAACCTGTTATAATAACTTCAATATACAGAGAGATGAATTTAATTTGCAAGTGTTAACATTTTTTAAACACTTATTCACAACAATTAACTTTCCATAAGTACACCATCTATTTGTTTTAAAGCAACGGGGATCATAATTTTTAAATTTATATAGACAATGTATATATATAATATATATGTCATTGTCAATCTGAATTTTTAAAACCATTTTGACCAATTTGATATATTGTTAAAATATTTTGATAGTCGATTAATTTTAAACTGATAAGTATAGATTTAAATTAAATTTTAAAAAAGCTACTCATTTAGATGCACTAAATAAAATCGAATTTCTTTTTGTGAGTTGAAAAAGTATAGAATGAAATGTAAAAATTAGTAATTGATAAATAAATAATCGACTTTCAGATACTTGATACTTTTTGGCTCATCTGATGGATGAGGATTGTTTACAAAATGTGTGCACAGTGAGAGAGGGGATGAAGTAGGTTTGAACACTTGTTAATATAGTGAAATTGATGGATGCATTAATAAAAATAAAAACTTTAAAATATTTCTTCAAGTTTAAAAGTGAATAGAAATCATTCCCTTCTTTGAGATAGAATGATTTAATGGAAATATATTAAATTGATAACACAAGCATGGAGGTTCTGATGTTTGATATCTTTGGTTCACCTAACAAGTGAAGTTAGTCTTTAAAAACCATGATTAGTGAGAGAGAATGATTTATTGCTTTAGTGGATGGTTATGATATAATGAAAGTATGATTATGAATACAGCAATTTTATTGCTAGAGAATTCACAAGAAGTTTCAGCACTAAAATGGATCAGAACTGGAACTATTTTACCATTCCATGAAAGAATGCAGAGTACTTAATTTAATTTACTGTTATCTTTTATGATAGCAAAGTGTAACAAAATATTAAAGTCTTCAAAATGTATGATGAAATTTAAGATCTAATAAATATAAAGATTAAAAGTTGCAATAATGATCATAAAAATATATATTAAAACCACAAAAAATAGCACTGAACATATGTCAACAAATTAAAAGCTACTTATTAAAAATGATTTAAGTAGGGGTATTTTATGGTGAACTTTGGCATGATTTTCATGGGTGAGATAGATCACATCTATGGTATAAAAATTATTTTAAAGACATTATAAAGATTAAAACAGATAAAACCCTCCATACATATTGCCCCTCAGTGCAAGCCAGAGTAATCAATGGATGCCTTAAGGCTTGTGCATAAAATCCCCATCTAGTGCCTACTCATCCAATAACCCCAGACTAGTTTCTGGCTTGTGGCCTTTCTCAGTGAGGAGCCTTGGATCTGAGAGCACTGCACCTAGATCAAATGTTAATTGTTTCAATTGAGAAGATGTGGCAGAGAATAGAATACATTGGATAGTTACAATCCACCATGCTAATCAAGTACTTCAGAAAGAAAACTGCTGGAAAAATTAAAAGACAGCATCACAAAATATCAGGTAAACAGGTGGATTGGCATATCCTATATGTTGATGCATTTGTGTATTACATATTGGTTTATATAGTCATCACAAAATTCATTTTTAGTAGTTTTTTTCTTCCTTTTTTTTTCTTTTTTGAATTTTGAATAGCTATACTCATTTCTGATTGGCTGTTTGTTTTTTAACTAATGGTTTGTCATTTAAGGAATCATATGATTTTCATGCACTGAAAATGATAAAGAGTTGTGATCTATATATCAGAAAAGATAGCCTACAATACTCACTTTTTCAAGCTGTCATCCATTCAATAAAAAATTACTTGATTCTTTTTTGCATAGAAGTATAAAAATATTAAACATAATCTAAAAGAAAGTTTTAACAACCAATTTATATTATCAAAATGTATGGGCCAAACTGGATTCTCATCTTGCTTAAATAGAAAAAATCCAATTTTATAGTTCAAAAACATTCTCCTTAGAAAGTTTTTGATAAATAATCTTATCTCCAGCATGCAGTAACAATTGGTTATTATTAACTTAAATTTAAAATATTAGTTTTGATCTAATTTACAATTTATATCACTAGTAAAGTTTTTCTTTCATTCAACAGAACAATAAAATATTATGGATGATAGATGTTTAATTTACAATCTAAAAATTGATTTACATGGTGAAAAATCTTCTTACCTGGATAAGTACTCCTGAATATTTTATTATTATTACAACATACTTGTCTCAAAATTTAAAGTTTCAAACCATATATGTTTGCAAATATAATCTACAGTTATTTATCATTTGGATTTAGTAAAATTTGATGAAGCTATAAAAAGCAATTTTTTTCTTTACATCATCACCTTATCCAAATGCAACACTATAATTGTCATATTTGCATTATCAGTGTAATTCTCAAAAAGCAATAAAATTACTTTACTAGCTGACCATTGAGTTAGTTTTCTATATCATCAGTCATTTCCTGAATATATTAGTAACAATATTATCGAAAAACAGTGCTTGAACCATCTTTTTTGACACAAATGAATTTATCGAATATTTTCAACAATTATGAAGTCTTTTTCTGTTGTCTTAGCAAATTCATATGGATTTTTTGTTGTATAAATTCTATATAAAAAAAAACTCTGTAGCAAAGTTGGTAGTGTATCCTTTTATCATGCTTACAATTTGAAGCTAAATCCAAGTTAGACTTTGAAAAAAGAAATAGGTTACAATATATTTTAAACTTTTTTTTAGATAACCATCCATTACTGGTCAGCAAATAAACATTTAGCTGTTACCATCTATAATGTAAAAAATCCCAGATTAATCTGAATTAAACATATAAATTTCTAGAATAATAAATGTTTAAGAATAATTATCGATGTACTTATCTGAAGTAACTAGTGTCAAAATTGTAAATAAATTAAATTGTAATAATTTTATATAAAAAATCGACTATAGTAATAAAAATTGGATTGTATTATAATGCTGAATTTACTACTATTTGAGCAGGTGGTATATATTATGTTCTTTAAGCATGAGTCCAAATTTAATTATTTAATCCTGCTATTTCAGAAAAAGATGACCTGCTAATATGAGTATGTGTATATATATCTAAATTATCCCAAATTCACAACTCAACCAGACTAGACAAAAAATAAAAAGCTCTAAAACACAACCAATGCTTTCACTACTACAAGCAGACTTCTCAATTGCAAAGAACTACAAAATAATAACATAAGTAAACTAAACATT
Source organism: Epiperipatus broadwayi (assembly GCA_028023455.1). NCBI lineage: Eukaryota > Metazoa > Onychophora > Udeonychophora > Euonychophora > Peripatidae > Epiperipatus > Epiperipatus broadwayi. The sequence continues at coordinate 4,959 of JAQFVV010001045.1, read as the reverse complement.
ACTCATAATTCCACTAACATTCCATATATCATAACATTAAAAAAACTTTTAAACAAATCAATTGCTTCAGAATCATAAATATTTGATAATAAAGATTCTTTAATTCTTCTTTTATTTCATTTCTCTCAAAAAAGACAAACTTAGCCTTATCAAAATTCATAGTATGACCTATATATTTTCATGGCTATATCAAGCAGAACTAAGATATGTATTTATAACCCTACTTTTATTTACCTTTATTCTTTCATTTAAACTCAAATTACTCTGACCTATACATACCTCCTTACAAAAACCAAGGTTAATATACACTACTCCAGAAATAATCTTTCTAGAAAAAATAAATATCTCATCATCATCATCAACTATTATCAATCCACTGCAGGATGAAAATCTCTCCAAGTTTAATCCATCTTCTCCAATCTTTATCTTTTCTTCTCCACCTAACCCTGCACACTTTCTTATTTCATCTATCTATCTCACATGTAGTCTCTTTCTGGGTCTGTTACAAACATTTGGACTCCAGTTTAAGATTTCAATTGTCCATCTATTATCATCTCTTCTAGAAATATGTCCAGCTCAACTCCACTTCAGTCTTTTAATTTTTTCAATGAGGTCAGTAACACCTGTTTGTTCTCTTACCTATACATTGCATTTTCGATCACTTATTGTTACTTCTAACATGCATCTCCCCATACTTCTTTAAGTGGTCTAAAGTCTTTGTATTGCTCTTCTATTAAGTGTCCAAGTCTCATATCCATAAGTACAAACTGCTAAAACACATGTATTAAAAACCTTCCTTTTCAAACACATAGGCATATTTCCTTTTAATATCAAATTATTTCTACCAAAAGCACTGCAACCAAGTTTAATCTATGATTAATTCCATCCACTATGTTTCCATCTCTATTAATAATTTGACCAAGGTATTTGTAAATGTTAACTTTTTCTAACTCATCATAATCAATCTTTATTTTCATATTTTGAGAATTTTCATTAATCATTTCTTTAGTCTTTTTAACATTTATCTTTAGTCCTACTTTCATCTGATAACATCTGCAACATTTCCTGCAGCTCTAAAGTATTATTTTCAAAAATAACTACATCATCTGAAAAATATAAATAACTTAAATAATCTTCATTTACTTTCACTCCTTTAGCTTTCCATTTTAATCAACAAAATACTTCTTGCAACACTGCTCTAAAAAGTTTTGGAGATATGGAATCACCCTGTCTTGCACCCTTCTCAGTGTTGACTTTCCTAATATTATTATGTTGCATTTTTATAAATATTCTTTAAAATATGACAATATATTGGATCTATATCTTGATGATCTGATGCTTTAATCACTGAAGAAATGTTTATAGAATCAAATACCTTTTCATAATCTACAAATCCAAAGCATAATGACAACTCATATTCATTTATCCTTTCTATAATTTCTCTCAATACCTGGATATGATTTACTGTACTAAAATGACTTTTAAATCCAGGTTGTTGTCTTGGTTGGTGGAAATCCAATGTTCTCTGTAGATGAGTTGTAATCATCTTTGTAAAAATTTATATAAAACTGATAAAAGGTTGATAGGTCTGTAATTTCTAATATCTTCTTTATCACCTTTTTAAATATTAATATTAATACTGCATTTATCCAATCATCTGGTCATCTTTATCATTTAGACATTTGGTACATAACTTTGCTAAAAGAAATTCTATTTCTTCACCTGCTTCTTTTAATATATCAATTATAATTCCATCATTACCTGGAGCCTTTCTTTTCTTCATAAATTTAATTGCGTGTCCCACTTTTTCATTTAAAATTCTGGGCAATTCGGAAGATGTAATAGATATAGGAGGTACTTGTTCTTTATATAATTTTTGATAAAAGTCTTCTACCCATTCCATGATGTCATCTCTCTTTTTAGTAATAATTCCATCTTTTTTTCTTATTGAATATATAAATTTTTTACCAATACCAAAATGTTGCTTTACACTCTTGAGACTTTTATTTTGTTCTACAGCTTTTCTTGCTAGATCACAGAGTTATACTTTCTTATATCATTTTCAACCTTTTTCTACACCATTTTTATAAAATTCGAGATATTCAATCCTTTTTAATGCATCATTTTTATCTATCTTCATATTCCTTCTTTTTTTTTCATAAATTCTCTAGTCTCAGTAGAAATTTTATTGGTCAATTGCTGTTTTTTCTTACTAGATATCTTTGTTGCAGTTTTTAAAAGTATATCAGTTATTTACATATTAATTTCATTGAAATCTTAATCATGTTCAAAATCTACTAATACTTGAAACCAATTTTGTAAGTTTTAATTTAAATTCATTAGAATGTTTCTGAAGATTAGGAATATCAACTGTAAATATTGTTTTTCTTAATAATGTTTGTCTCTCTAGTTTTGCATTAACACATATCTTACATCTTACTAATCGATAATCACTTCCTATGTTAAATTTATTAAGAACATTACAATCTGGAAATATGTATTTTCTGTTAGTCAAAATATAATCCAATTCTGCTGTACCTTCATTTGGATGCTTCCATGTCCATTTCCTTTTTAACATTTTTTCTCAAAAAAAGAACTCATAATATAAATTTTTTCTTTTTCTGCCAAACTCCACAAGTCTATATCCTCTCTCATTTCTATTACCATAACCAAAATTACCTACAGCACTTTCATCTTTCATTTGTTTACCAATTCCAGCATTAAAACCTCCCCTAACAATTTTAAAATGTTGTTTACTCTGATCAAAAGTCTTTTGTACATCCACATAAAAATCTTCTACTACTTCATTACTATGAGAATTTGTTGGGGCATAAACCTGAATTATCTGCATTTGGTATCTGCTATTAAGTTGTATAACTAATCTTGCCACTCTGTTTGATACACCATCAATCTCCACAATATTGTTCTTCCACTTTTTATTTATAATGAATCCTACTCCACTTGTATTTCCAATATGTGTGCCTTTATAGTAGAGCATATGTCTACTTTTTTAAATCAATTGTCTCTTTGCCTTTTTTTTTAACTTCACAAAGTCCAATAATGTCCCATTTAATATAAGACAGTTCTTCTAAATCTTTCAATCTTCCTTAATTTGAAAGTGATCTGCGGTTGTAAGTACCTAAATAAAAAATAAATAAATAAGGATATAAGTACTATAAATATAAAGATATCTAAAATAGATTAATTTAAACGAATAAAATATGTGTGCTAAAAATATAACGTTAAAGTCATAAATTATGATATTTAGATTTTGATCTCATATTTAACTCGATATAATTATAGGGTATTTTTATATTAAATCATACTTATAATTCGATATAGTTTATTATTAGTGCAATAGATATAAGAAACAAGTATAGGTTGGAGATGAAAACCAGGAAAATTGCATTATTAAAATTAGAAATAGGGGGGTTAGTATTTAGGATGTGACACTAATATATTAAATGTTGGTATTTATTACTTTATGATATTCCAAAAATATATTATATTAATATTTATGAGAATAGAATGAAATCTAAAATTGAGTTATTTCAGAAGATGTGGAAAGTTCCATAGTTTTAAAGTTCACAATATAATATTTTATTTTTATTTAGTCAAAGAATTGAATAGTGGGGTTATTACAAAAATTAGGTGGGGTGTTAAAATTCAAAGTATTTCAATAAATACTTAATTATAATTTTACTGGCCTAGAGTATAGATCAAAAGTAGTAAATATCATAAGAGATATTAGAAAAAGAATATGAGTCTTTTAGAATATTAAAGTAAGATTATTTTGTTTTAAAAGAAAATACATATAATTTATCTTCTTATCAATTTATAATCGTCAAGTTTGGAGTAAATTATATATTTGTTAACTGAAGCTTTAAACAATAATGATTGTAAATAACAAACATAGAAGGTGTTTGATCATTAATATGATATTATACGCATAATAGGTATATATAATTTTATTGTGTTAGAAAAGTACAGCCAAGCTATATCCATAATCCTATATATTATTAAAAGGGTATATTTTATTTTAGTTCTTAACAATTATAAATAAGGGGAAATAAAAATGTTTGAATATGTAAATAAAATTTATTCTATTATATTATTATATAATTTTCTTTATATAGTTATTTGCTAAAGTGTGATTTGGTTCAAATATAATTATTAAAATTTTGTAAACATAAGTTAATAAAGTTAATGTTTATAAGTTGAATTAAGTATTTAGAGTTCTGTTTCTTTGGGTATGAATTATCATCACTTCACCATCTTCACGACTCAATTATAATATACACATTAATTAAAGTATAAAATTTACAATTTAAATAAGAATAAATTTAATAATAAGAATAATGTCTAGTAATTATTTAAAGAATAACATATTTTAAAGATATATTAGTCTATTACAAAAAAACTATGATCACATAAGTCATTAATGAAATGCTTATGTTCTAAATGTAGCAAAGTATAATATTTATTTATAGAAAAATCAGATTATTAATTATTTTATTGTTAAAATTATATATTATTATAATAATTGAAATAAAAGCTGGATTTGTTATTATTAAAGTATTATATTTAACCTTAAAATCATAAAATAGTAATATAATTATATTTATAAATTATGATAATTAACGATTTTCTTAATTATTATATACCTAGAAAATTAAGTAAAATCCCTCTTTATATCTTTTAGATCGAATAAATAGCTAATTAAAAATCAGTGGTATTCCTGGGATCCCTTATTATAATAATATTATAGTAGTAGTATTAATTAAACAATATGTTGTTAATTAAACAATATATAATAAAGTGATAGTATAAACTTATTAATTAATTCACATTAAAGTTAAAGAATCATAGATATTTTATTATATTTATGTCGATATTATTGTTAATCATGGGAATATCTAAATACTTAATAAAGTTTATCTTGGTATTCTTATGCCTCTT